>PVKZ01002395.1:0-232121 GCA_004027375.1 Macroglossus sobrinus
TCTCTCTCTCTCTCTCTCTCTCTCTCTCTTTTTCTTTTTTCTTTTTGAGAAGACTAAGATTTGGGATGATTTGAAATTAAGGTCATTTTAAATATTGAACAACAATAAAATGGGAGATTAGTGATAGATGGAGGTGGGTGCACATATCAGAATTTAATGCATTTTAAGGTGCTGGTATTTTTCAGAGGAATGATAAACTTATTTTAAATATTTCCTAACTTAACACAAAAAAGAGAAATATTCAGACATTGACCTTTGGACACCAATCATTATCACTAGAATCACAACCAACGTATACTAAATTCTTATTGTGTGCCAAGATATTTCACTTAATCTCACAGCAAGCATGTGAAAAATGCCATGTTCCCATTTTGAGAGGCAAAAAAACAGGGAGTATATTTATTTACCTTTGTATTCCTATCACCCACAATAGTATATGGCAGTAGTATGTGTTTAGGAAATGTGGATGAGCCAAACCAAGCTGAGATTAAAATGCAGTCCACAGTCTGTATATCACAATATTAGAAAAGTGATACAACCACTGTTCTAACTCTGATCCATCTAACCTCACAGTCCCTGCTTCTTTATAGTGCTCTGCCCCTCATTATTTACTTCTCTAAATGACTTTCTGGAACAGTCGGACATTGGCCCTGCATTTCCTGTAAATCGATTCCCCACTTTTCTACCTCTCACACATTCTTAGGTATCTGTGCGACATGTCCCATTCAGACCTGAAGCCCTGGCTGTGTTTTACCATGCGTCACACAGATGAGCAGTGTCTTTGATTTTTGTTTTGATTTCACAAGCCTGTCTGTCCCAGAATCTGTGTGGTACTCAGACAACATTGCTAGCACTGTGTTGCTAGGAAATGCAATGATCATAGCATTTAGAGCATGTGTCCTTTCTCCCCTCTCCTGTACACACCTGCCTTTACCATCTGTTCCGGATGCTCACCATGCCTGCTTCAGTACCTTGACCCTGCCCTGCTTACATGTCCCACTGCACTCTGGACTGTGGATCCTAGAGCTTGGATTTCTTTTGCCGAGGAATTATCAGTGAGAAAATTAGCACCTGGGGTTGCTAAGCTACACTGGACCCTGTTCTAGTCTCTCACACTAGAGAATCTCTCTCTCTCTCTTTCTCTCTCTCTCTCTCTCTCTCTCACACACACACACACAAACACACACACTCACACTCACACACATATACACATACACATATGCCAAATTAGCTGGTTAAGTTTGTGAAAATAGTTCTGTTGTTTGTTTTTTGTTTCTTTGGTTTACTCTAGGCTGCACTGTTTGGTTTCCTGAATTGCCAGTTGCTTTCAGGCTAAAACAGTCAGGTAGTCCCACGTGACTTGGCTTGTACATAGAGTGAAAGGGGAGATCTGAGTGCATTTAGGTTCCCTTTACTGACTTCTCACACATTGCCATCATCCTTTTGAGGTTTTGTATTGTTTTTTTTTTCTTCTTTCCCTTTCCTTTCTTCTTTTTCTTATTTTATTTATTTATTTTTTGTTGCATCTTGGTAGATGTGAGATGAAATTCATCTCGGAGGGGTTTGCACTGCTCTGTTAGCAGGCCTGGTGGACAGATGGTATCTTGAAGGAAAACAGAGACTCTTGGTTTGCTGTTGATGGAAGCTGTGGGCTCCTCCAGCCTCTCTGCTTTTCCCCAAAGAGGCCCCGGCTGAGATCCCAGCAGTTCTAGGACAGCCTCTGTTGTTGAGGCCTGTGTTTTATGGTTTTGTGGCTAAGACAAAGCATATCCTCAGGTGTGGCCAGAGGATCAGGTTATATACCTTTCTTTGGGAGACAGCTTGAGGCAAGTGGGACCAGCATCAACCTTGCAGTTGGAGTTGCGGGTTCCTGTTCTGACTCCACCATGTTAGATGTGGCCTTGGGAAAGCTGTAAATTCAGGGTATTAATCTCCTGTTGTAAAGAGAATTGAGTGAGGTGATAAGGTGGGGAAATTCTCTGTAAACCTTAAAACAATACAGATATGAACATTGTTACTCTCAGTGACTGGAGAATGAGTTGTGGTAGTTAATGGCCCTGCTGTATCATATTTCAGTGCCACGAACAATGAGATCTGTCAATAATAAATATTGATTAATGATGAGTTAGAGAAGCTATTGGACTTAGTGTGGGAGCCAAGGCTTTATATTATTATATATTAAATGCATGTATTCATTCAGTCATTCATTGAGCAAATATTTATTGAGTGCCTACTAAATGCTGTGCACTGGGAATACAAGTAAGACAAATGGAATCATGATTAACTTTTTCTCCGTCACAAATTTAGAAATATAAGATGTGTTTTTTTAAACTTAGAAAGTGAAGTTTATTCAATGTAAAGGATTGTCCTTTATGCTGATAATATGTATGCCCTGCTCTTTGGTGTTACATGTCACATTGATGATGATGATAGTGAATAGCAGTTGATTTTTGAAAAATTTCTCACATAGTAAATTAAAAAGAGGTGTTAACTGGTTCTTCAAATCTAAAAGCTTAGGAACTGAAGATCTAGCTCAACTTCCCATCCAATGCAAAAGTCTCTTTAGCATTCCTAACAGGTAGTCATCTAGTTCCTACTTGATCATTCTAGGGAAGAGAGCCTAACTTCACAAAGCAGCCTTTCTGGTTGTAGATAGCCTTTATCTTTTCACATAAGGTAAAGTTGAAATCTGACATCCTATGACTTCTGCCAATTCATCCTCCACCTGGAGCAAACAAAATGCATTTACTCCATATTATTTAGCCCTCCAGATTTTTGAAGCTAGCCATCATGTTCCTTCTAAACGTGTTTTCCAGGGTTCTTGTCCTCATTTTGTTACCCAGTTCTCCTCTGGCTTCATTCTTCACTCTTCACTCCTTTCTGGTCACCTTCCACTTTGCTGGTGTCCCTCTTTGAGTCTATCGCCCAGAGGGACACAGCCTTCTACTATGGGCTGACTCCTGCTGAGGGCTCAGCCTGCTGCTTCCCTTATTTTGAACTCTGAATGCAGATTAAGGAAGTAAAGGTTGCATTTGCCCTTCTGAAGGCAGTGCTGTACTGTTGACTCATATTCACTTGCAGTCTACTCAATCCCCTGTGGTCTTTGCCATATAAATTGCTGATAAGCCAGAGTTCCTCCTATCTTATGTTTAGGTAGTAATATATATATTTTTTTCATTTAAGTCCAGTGATATTTTTTTTTATCTAAGTGCCATAATATAGATTCATGCCTATGGTATTTCATCTTGTCAGTTTGGACCATAGTTTCAGCATACTGACGTTTTTTGAATCCTGATTCAACCTTCCAACTAGCTTAGGAACTGATTTGTGGCAGCAGCACATTTGACAAATTTGTCTTAATCCAATTTTTAATTCAGTGTTTAAAAAGCTAGAGCCAAAGACAGAGCCCTGGGTCACATCTGTAGAGATCCTCTAAGTTTAAACATGTCCGTGAATCAATGCTGTAAATATCTGTGCCTAGAATCAATGCATTTATGCATGCATCGGTTGTCAGTGCATCTATGGATCAGCTAACTACAGATCTGCCTAAGTTGTATTATCCACACGGGCAACGTGACTTCTGTTTTTGACTCTTCCACTTATCTTTCCTTAGGCAATCGACCATGGCCATTATTGAACCTACCATTGATATGACTTTCAAATTTATTTTTCAGCCCATATTTCTGTCTCAAGTTCACACTTTAAATTTTCTACGAGTTATCTCCAGAATGCTTCAAGTGTTTCAAAATGAACTCATTGTCTCTGCCCCCTACAACCTTTTATTCCTTCTGCGATCACTGTTTCAGCGATGGCACTACCATATAGGTTAGGTCAGATGCCTGGGAGCCCTTCTCAGAGTCATCCTTTTCTTCGCACTTCACAGCTAGTTCCTTAGCTGGTCTTAGAGATTCTCCTTTTTTAATATTCCTTAATCTCCCACTAAGACTGTAAATGGTGGCTGGTCCTTCTGGGGCTGGCCTTCACTTGTCTTACTGGCTTGCTCTGTTACTGCTCCCCTTTTCCAACCCTACACTTGAGATGCACTATCCACTACTGGTTCCCAAATACAGTATGTTCCTTTGTACTTTGCACATGCTTTACCCTTCACTGGGAATGCTTTTTCACCCTTTCTAGTCAACGAACTTCCACTCCTTTTTCGGAACTCAGATCAAGCATCCCCTGCTCGGGGACTCTTTACATGACGGTTCCAGACTAAGTTAGGTGTCCTTTTTCTGAGCTGCCCTAACTCTCTAGGTAGCATAACAGCTTGTCTACATCTCCCACTTGGTTGGAGCCCCTCTAGGCAGCGACTGTGCTTTCTTTACCACTATAGTCACAACAGTGCCTGGTAGCTAATAGGCACTAAGGGTTTATTGAACAAACAGGTGAGTGGGTGGCTTGATACATCACTTCCGGTTTAACCTGCACTGGGTGACTGTTAATTCCCCTGTTCAACAATACTTTATGATTCTGTGTCTATGGCATTCCTTTGATTCCCTGGCCTTGTAATCCTGTCTAAAAGGTAAAAGCAGTACTTTGACATCAATTAGGTTTTTTTTGTCCATAGGTGTTTCAAATCTTTTGATTTCTAATCCACTCTGGTCATGTTAAACTCCCTTTTTAACTGCTTAGTTACATGTCTGTTTCTCTGACCCTGTATTAGTAAGGAAAGGCTTCCAGCCATAACAAGTAGCCCCAAACTCACTGACTTGATACAATAAAAGTTTATTTTTCAGGTATGTTGCAGTGCAGGTATTCCTCGTCAAGTGGCCTTCCACAGGGAATTCAGTGACCTAGGTTCCTTTTACCTGTGGCTGTGCCCTCTTTTAGGTCTTCAGAGTCCTCTTCAGTTTAGCTGATGTGTGGAGAAAGAGAGAGAATTGCAGATGGGGACACAGAGACTGTGTGGGCGTTTCTCCCAGGCCAGGACTGGATGTAGCACCAGTCACTTCTGGTCACATTTCATTGGCCAGAACTGAGTCACAGGCCACATCCAACTGCCAGGAAAGCTGGAAAATGTGGGCTGGCTGCGAACCCCAGGAGGAAAAGGGAAGGCAAATAATCGTGAGCATTAGCAGTTTCTCACATCACATTCATTCTTAGGTTCTGACCTTGTGTGTTCCAGGCTGGATTCCAGGGCTTTTTCTGTGCTCCAAGCCCTTTGATTTTTTTTTTATCTTCTATCTTGGGGTTTTGCTCCTTGCTCAAACACCCTGGTCACTTGTAGCGTGTCTGGGACTGGACCATGTATGTGGTCCTTGGTACCTGCCTGCCATCATGTGTGTGCTCCTTGGATGAGAGCTCATCTTAGTCCAAGTACCAACATGACAGAGGAGAGTCCTTTCAATATGTGCAGTGCTTGAAGTCCTTTCTATGAGGACTGGGTATGGATCGAAACTCTTATTTCTAGTTAGACAATGTGAAGAGTTGCAATAAGAGCCACAAAATAAGTGAAACATTGGAACATACAGCTTTGGGAAGCTGGAAGAACCAGTGCTGTGTATATTGAAGGAGACAAGCCTGAAAGGAAAAACCTCTATATATATGTAAAAAATTGGTTTAAAAATGGTTTTAGAGGTGATGATACTGAAGTAGCTAAGGTAGTCAGTCTTGTTATGCTGAAAAAGGAGAAAGTATCTTACATTTTAGTGTGGGAATTTTAGGTAAGACATGAAGAAAGAATTCGTCAACTCCAAAATTTGGGGACCTGGGGATGGGTTACTTAGGTTGTCATGTGCTCTCCTGGAAAACAGTGAGTGAGAGAGCCTGTCTCAGGTGCCTTAGAAATGACCTGCCAGGTGGCAGGAGGTGGATGAGCAAGCTCGAAATCTTGTCCCATTCTGTGATTCTAAAACAGAAAAAAGAGGCTGGGTATTATGCTTTGGGCTCACACCTCTTTTGAGAAACACTTATACTTAAAGTATTTGTCTTTGGGTAAAATTTCCCAATGGTTTTATAAGTAGAAGGGGTATTGTCTTGAAAGGTTTCAAGAACTGTGATGCCCGAATTCCATTACCTATTTTATCTATCACCCACTCACTCTGCAGGTCACTCACTTGAGCAGGTCACTTCTATATGCGTTAAACCATCTGATTATTGAGTGGGGATGGGATGGGATGGGATGGGATGAATTTTCAGGAGGTTTGGGTGAGAAGTAATTCATGTTTCTAATATGCTTTAGAATATATATGTAAAATATCCTATATAAGTATCCAATTATACTTTTGTTAAGTGCATTTCTCTGCATCTCGGTTCTTTGGGTCTTGTCTTGAGATGTACAGGTTTTTTTTACAAATACAGACTTATTACAAAGTTTAAGAGACATATTAAACTCGTGTGCTTCTACGAGTGAGGCCTAAAATGGTACCCTGCGTTGGGGAGGAAGCTTGAAGCTAACACTTTCAGGCCAGGGACCTAACTGTAGAGGTCATCCTGAGTGAGGTAGTTCAAACACATGCCCTTCAGCCTGTTTGGTTTTAACTAGTGGCTTTGTGCCAGTTACTGAGTTCCTCTGTATTTCAGTGTTCTCATCTGCTTACTTATGGAATTGTTGAGGATTAAATAAATCAATGTATATAAAATTGTGAGAACAGGATCTAGCCCGTAGCAAATGCTCTGTATTAACTATTATTTTTAAGCAAGATTTTCAGTTGTCTCATTTCCCCTTTGTTATTTGTTGAAGAGGGCTCCTTCCATACATTTTAAAGGGCCCCAGGACTAACTGTATGCTTACAGACAAGAGGAGAAGGCTGTTTCTCCTTCCGTCCTCATGTTGGCTCGAATTATGTCTGGAGATGACCAGCAACACAAAACTGGAGTAGCCAATTTTTCAGTATGTAGAATTTAGTTGAAGTGGTTATTGTATGTAATTGTAGCACTGAGGGAATAGCAGAGGACTCCACTGTATGAGAGACCTAGTAGCTTGCGCTCTGTTGATATTCTTAAACGAATCAAGTGAATGCTCAGTTGGTAGGGGAGGGATTCCAAATCCATATTATGACTTCTGCTAGGGTCAGTGGAGCTCTGAGACTTTGCAATTCATAGTCCAACCAAATCAAAACTATCCCTGTTTCTAGTGAAGCATTCTGCCTTTACCTACGATTCTGTGTTCCTGAGCGATTTCACTTGTTTCATGTCATACACAGAAGGCCGAAGCAGGGGTGAACAAGTGATAGTATATGAGTGTGAAGAGAATAACTATACCGTGTTTACTTATAGTCTGGCCTCTTCCGTAAGCCCTGATCTACCCCTCCCTGTCCCCTTGGTGCTGGGCCTAATGCCCCTGACCTTGGAGTAAATTATGAGTGGGGAGATAGAATAAACACAGCTTTAGAAGAATGGGATTAATTTGCAGGAGCTAAGGCCGCACTCTTTTGAAAAATTAAATTCAAAAAATGTTCATTGAGCACCTCTTAGATGTAAAACACCATGCTGGGTGCTGTGTGAGGTACTTGGAGTAATTAGACTTGACTCCTATCCTTAGTGAGCTCATGATCTCCTGTGGGAGACAAACTCAGACATAAAACAGGCTGCAGGGGCTGCGGGAGTGTAGGCACGGGCCGTGGGAACTATCACACATGCTATGCTATGAGAACCCTTGAGGTCCCAGCTGGCTCGTTTGGTGCGTGTCATACAATTCAGAGAGTTTTTACTATTTTTTAAAATTTTATTATGGTAAAAAAAAAACCATAAAATTTATCATCTTCACCACTTTTAAGTGAACAGTTTAGTAGTGTTAAGTATATTCACATTGGTGTGAAATAGATCTCCAGAACTTTTCGATCTTAAAACATGGAAACTCTATACCCATTGAACAACAGCTCTCCTTCCCCCCTGCCATCCCCCACTTACTCCAGCCTCTGATAACCACCCTTCTACTTTTTTCTATGAATTTGACTACTTTAGGTACTTCACATAAGTGGAATCACATTGTATCTATCATTTTGTGGCTGGCTTATTTCACTTAGCATAATGTTCTCAGATCCATTCCTGTTGTAGCATATGACAGGATTTCCTTCCTTTTTAATGTTGAATAATATGCCACTGTATGTATATACCACTTTTTGCTTATCAGTTCACTTGTGGATGGCAATTTGGGTTGCTTCTGCCCCTTAGCTGTTGTGAGTAACTCTACGATAAATATGAGTGTACAAATATCTCTTCCAGATCCTGCTTTCAACCCAGACATGGGAGCTGGATCATACGGTAATTCTATTTTAAATTTTTTGAGGAACTTCACTACTATGGCTCATAATAGCTGTACCATTTTACATTATTACCAACAAGGGTTCCAGTTTCTTCATATACTCATCAGTATTTGTTAGTTTCTGGTTTTTTTTTTTTTTTGACATTAGCTATCCTAGTGGGTATGAGGTGATATATTTCATTGTGGTTTTGATTTGCATTTCTTTAATGATTAGTGATGTTGAGCATCTTTTCATATGCTTATGGACTATCTGTATTTCTTTGGAGAAATGTCAGTTGAAGTCCATTTTTACAGTGACACCTAGAAAATTTTGTTATTGTTCTGCCTATATCCCTAGACATCTGGTATTGGCTTGCTGCTGTAGAGATGACCATATCAGTTCTGTACCAGCAGAGGCTGTGGGCAGTGGGGACTTTGTCCTCGAGAAGTCCCAAATGTACTGCTTACCGCCATTGACTAAATTACCAAGACCGCTTAACTCTACCTTCTTTCTCCTGCTTTTAAAACTTATGATGATTTTGTACAGATGAGATGTTGAGTTTATTTGTTTCCTATTGCTGCTGTAACAAATTACCACAAACTTAGTGGCGTAAAAAATATATTTCTGTAGGTCAGAGGTCCAAAATGGATCCACAGGGCTTTATTCCTTCTGGAGGCTCTAGGAGAAGAATCTGTTTCCTTACCTTTTCCAGCTTCTGGAGGCCACCTACAATCCGTGGCTCATGACCCCTTCCTCCATATGCAGAGCCAGGCAAGGAGCATTTTCTCTGTGCTCTCCTGCCTCTCTCTTCTAAAGATTCTTGTGATTATACTGGGCTCACCTCTATGTTCCCAGATAAGGTCCCTATCTTCAAATCTTTGGCTTAATTATACCTGAATCGTTTCTTCTATCAGATAAGGTGATATATATTCATTGTTTCCAGGGATTAGGACATGGACGTCTTGGGGAGTCATTATTCAGCCTTCCAAGATGAGCTTCTGCAGTAAAGGGCAGTGGTTAGAGCAGTTTTTATAGGTTGGTTTCTTCTTTTGTTGTGCCTTCCAGCTTCAGCATATTGGGTCAGTAGAAAGAATGTGCAGGAACCTAGAGGAAAGGAAATGCTTGGGCCAGATGGTCTGTCTTGCCTTTCCAGCTCTGCCATGGCTGAGTCTGCTCCCCTTTGTCACTCAGCTCTCATTTTCCCTTTCATTGACTCACTTGGCTCTTTCCCATCAGCTCATGGAGAGACTGAGGCTGTCTCGAAGAGGTACACGAGGACAGGTATGTGAAGCTTGGTGAAAATGGCTCCTGAGTGCCAATTAATTAAAGGGAGACAGAAGGAGCAGAAATGAAGGATACAAGGGCATAGTTTTATTGCCTTTCCTCTTTCTGCAGCAGCCCCACATAAAGTATCCTTGATACAAACAAATGAAAATGTTACACGCCCTGTAAGCCTAATTGGGTCATACATAACTACTTGCACAGTGATTTCATAAGAAACTTCAATTATCCTTCTTTTCTAATTCAAGGCTGATAAGGCCCAATATTTGTAAACTACCAGCCAGATGGAATCTGTATCTCCCAGTAGCTCAGATGTTGTGTAACCCCATCTGTATGGTGACTGATCTGAGCTGTTGTCCTCAAGGAAGTGAAAGAGTCTTGCCAACTCCGGACATGGCATTGAGGGGCAGGCTGTCACTAGGTGTTGTTTGTTCTCTCTGGAACAGTGGTCCAACTGTCCTCTGGAGTGGGCTGGGAGAAATTGCTGGAGGACAAGTGGCATTTTCCTGTGGCTGGGGAAGGGGGATGTCACTTCTTTTGTCTTTATCATTACTATTTCTTTATCATTGCCAAAGAAATAGTGTTGGCTTGAAATAGCTAACCTCTAGAGAGCATTAATTGATATTAATGAATTCAATTTCCCTATATTATTCGCATTTTACTGATAAGCAAGCTGGTTATCAAAATTAACTTAATGAAGATCACACAGCTAAAAACTGGAGAGATGAGACTCAAATTAAGATCTGTCTAATAACAAAACTCGTCTTCTTTGTACTATGGCACTATTTATCTACTGGGCTCTTCCCTTCACCTGAAAACCATTGTCCTTGGGCATAGAGTATGGGAACCTTGGGTTCTGGGGAAGAGAGGAGTGTCTCAGTTACTGAGGCACTGAACCACAGTCTGGAGAGGGTATCAGCTCAAAACCACATGCTCTGGCAGAGCCAAGACAAGTGCTTTAGAAAGCTAAGCTGCCTGAAGCTAACCTTTGGGCTAATTTCGCATTGGCTGCTTTGGTTTCAGGTCCAAATTTAGTTATAGACTCCAAAAGAGCAAATTCTCTGGCTGGGAAAGTGTGTGTGTGGGTGGGTGGGAGTCAGTGTGTACGTTTGTCTGGGTGAATGTGCAACCGTGGCCTCTACTTCCTGAGAAGGCTGGTGGGTTATTGAGGCAGGGAGAGTATCTTACATGCCTGTGTGTCCCACAGCTCCTATGCTAGTGAGACCCGCCAAGGCATACACCCAGACATTTTGACCACTTACCCTTTGCTAGGCACTGTGGGGGCTAAAGAGTGGGTTGAGACAGGGGCTCTGCTCTCAGGGTTGTATCTGAGCAGGAGGAAAAGGCACATACATACTTCTGTAGATATAAGGAAAGCAGTGGTAAGGCCATGAGCAGCACAGAGGGAGGTGATGGTGTCTGTTTCTCCAAGTCACATGCTGGGGATACACATATATTTGTATGTGCATATTTATGTGTGTGTGCTTATACGAGTGTGCTTGATGGTGACTCAGTGGTCATGTGGGGAATTTGCTTTCCCAGACCGCTTATCCTAGGCAGGTGGCAGATGCTCTCCTTTTCTCCATCACTGATCCCTTTACATGATTCTATGATTACTGATGATTTGGGGTCAGCAGGTGGGGGCTTCATAACTCCTTGGCTCAACTGGGAAGTTGGATCAGACATTTGCCGTCCTGAGTGAGAGCCATAAGCCCATAGTTTATGAAGAAAACTGCCTTTCTTTTATGATGCTCAACAAACAATGAGTGCAGTTGCAGGTTGCCAGGGGACCACTCAGTAAAAAAAACTATGTGTAGTCCATGTATGTTGTGTCCATGCATGTTGTATGCTGAAAGGACACTTCTTCAGTGGAATACTGACTACATCGAGGAGATCAAAGCCAATGCCCTGTTGGCCCCAAAAACCTATATACATGTGTGAAACCTAGGTAACTATCATCTTTAGAAAGATGCTTCTGTGTCACCCCAAAGATTCCACATATGTGATTTTATCTCTTGTTAGAGAGTTGTGATTAGCCCCATTTTGCAGATTGGAAAAACTTCATACAGGAAGGCTGCCCAATGAGTCAGACCTGCAGGGGGAGCTAATGAGCAGGTAACTCTGTGGTTGCCGTGCCATCCTGCTCCAAATCTTGAGTGCATCAGGGAGGGCCAGGAAAAGCAGCTTAATCAGTCAGTAGACATTGCAGGAACTGGGCATTGTGGGGGTGCAAACACTGCATATCCTGTTCTCAAGGCATCATGGGGATCCTCCTTCATTGACTATGTTTGTTGAGTCTCAGAAGGAAGCATGGTCCTATGTCAATGACTGCCTTAGCAGGTAGGTGCTTTTCAAATTCATGTATTTATTAGCATTAAAGAGGGGAATATAGAGATGGGGTGGGGGGCTCTCGGGGTCCATCAGGGAAGCCTATTTCTTTTGCCAGCAAATTCCAAATGATAAATTTTTCTGCTACCCACATGTGAATTCCAGAATCAGTGCATGCCAAAACAAAGAGTATGTTGGACTGTAGAGATCATTTGCTGAACTCCCTCATTTTACCGATGAGATGACTGAAGCAGAGGGGAAGATGAACTTGTCCAGAGTCACACGGCTTTTTAGTAGAGGAAGGGGAAGGGGACCCATGTATCTAGCCTCATCCTTGGTCTTTGTGACTCAAGGGGGAGATCTGACCAGGAAGTAGGAGGAGCTGGAGCTGTCTGCATCAGTGGAAATGTGGAGGTTTGTGAATTGCTGATACTTAGGGCAGGATCTGTGTTGGGGTGACCACAAAGGCCTTCCTGGTGCTGAGCCTGATGACCCTCCTCAGGCTAGGAGTGTGCTCATACCTCTCCTTCGTTGCTGCACGCCCCAGGGACTCAGCTCACTTTAATAACACCATCAACAACAAAAGCAATACCGATTAATGACTACTGTCCACCGAGAACTTCATATAAGGCCACACCAAGCTAAGGGCTTATAAATGTTTTAAAATTCTTGAAACAGCTCAGAGGTACCTAAGTCTCAGAGAGATGTTAAGTAACTTGCCCAGGCTCATGGGGCTGGTAAGTGACCATATAGAATGGGAACGTTGGCCTCACATAACTCCTGATCTGTGCTTTTTAACTATAGACTCTACTGCCCTCTCTTCTGGCTGCCATTATTCACTCAGTTCCCTTGGGGTCTGTCCGGAAAATTCAGTGTTTCCAGATCCCACATTCTATTTTCACATTCTTTCCTTGCTGTCTTCATAGACCGGCACCAGATCCAATTTCTCTTAAGGTTATAACCCTCCTCCTACTATGGAGCCGTAGTCAGAGGAGAGTAACAAACAGGGTGACAAAGTTAGAGTTTTACAGCCTTTCTGCTCTGTGAATCGTAACTCCGTTCTGAGATGAGAAATGGAAGTGCTGTTAACCTCTGCCTTCTACTTGGAGCTTATAAAGATGGACTTCCCAACTTTCCCCTTGCGCTCCCTTCTGGCCCAGGCTTTAGATGTAGTCGAGGCCTAGGAAGGAATCTGGGCAGCACCAGAGGTACCCTTGGCCCCAGTCGGGAACTCGGATTTCTGAGGATCCCCAGCCTAGGTGTTAGTCACTGTCCTGAGTCTCTGCCCTCCACAAGGACAATCCTTGTTAGAGGTTTCCTCAGTCCTCCGAGGGGCCAGGAAGGGTCAAATACTACTGGTCTAGAAGGTGTTAGAAACACTCAAGCAGAAAGAGGAAAGGAAGCTGGGGTTCAAGAAGGACAGGAAACAAATGCACGTGGGCTGAGAGAGCTCAGGAGGTGCCTGGCTGTGAGAGGCTCTGTAGAAAGAGCATTGATTTAAGATGCCAGAGAAATTGGAGGGCTTGGAGGTGGATAAGTTAGTTCTAGCATGGGTCTCATTGGATGGGTGCCATGTGCATCTTTCTGCCTTGGTGTCATCATTAGCAGTGGGAATCATGTCATTAGTCTCCTTACCTAAAATTACCAGGACACTGAGTCCAGTTCACATTCCTTCAGCAAACTCTTCTTTTACACCTGACGCATGTCAGGCCCTGGGCTAGGCACCAGAGCTACGGAAAAGAGCAAGGCACGGCCTTCCCTGGAGACACTCTTAGTGCCCAAGAAGAGCTTTTGGACAAGACTAAAGCTGTGGAAAGGCCCGGGATTGATCTAATCACCCGTCTTTCCCAGCCAGCGATCCAATGCCTGATATTCAGTGTGCTTGAGAACACTGTAGATGTGTTCAGATGTGAATCTGGTTTCACTCAGTTGTGACGGCGTGTTTGTGTATGTGCATGTGTGATTTATTTGATATTTGAAAACAATTTCTGACCAGAATTCTTTGCGTCCTTCTCTGGGCCAGGGTCACGTGCCGAGGGCCCGTGCTGCAGTAGGCTGTGCAGGGAAGCACTTGGGTCAGGGTAGAGACCTGTCCGGCCGCCCATCTCTCCTCGAGGCTGGTCCGAGTTCAGTCCTCCCAGCCCTTCCTGGAAGACAGCTTGAGTAGCTTACATTTCAAATGCCTTCACCTTCCGGCTTCTTTTCCTGAGAAGGCAGCCCTCCCTTCTCAGTTCTCTTTCCTCTTGGAATGTTCTTCCAAGGTCTAAGTCCAACCAACATTCATCCTACTCCAGCTTAAAAAAATTAAATTAAATGTTTTATGTGATGTAACATCTGTATAACCACTGTAACCTTTTTTATGTATATAGTTTAATAGTACTAAGAACATTCATATTATTGTGTTTCTGTCACCACCATCCATCTCCAGAACGAGCTCATCTTCCCAGGGAAATTCAGTATTCATTAAAATAGTAACCCCACATTTTTTTCCTTTCCCCAGGCCCTAGCAGACACCACTCTACCTTCTGTCTCTTTGGCAATGACTCCTCTAGGTACCTCATCTAGGTGGAATCATACAGTATTTGTTTTATGACTGGCTTGTTTCACTTAACATAATGTTTTCGAGTCTCATCCATGTTGTGGTATATGTCAGAGTTTCTTTCCTTTTTAAGACTAGTATAGTAGTCCTTTGTATATATATACTGCATTTTGTTTAATCATTTATCTGTCTATGGACAGACACTTGGGCTGTTTCCACCTTTTGGCAATGTGAACAGTATTGCTATAGATGTGGTTGTGCAAATATCTGTTTGAGTTCCTGCTTTCAGTTCTTTTGTATATATCCAGAAGTGGAATTGCTGGATCATATGGTAACTGTATGTTTAATTTTTTTGAAGAAAACCATACGGTTTTCCATAGCAGTTGAACCAGTTTTAAATATTCCCAGCTAGCAATGCACAAGGGTTCCAATTTCTCCACATCCTTATTTTCTGACTTATTGATAATACTATGCTAATGGATGCGACATGCTCTCTGGCTTTGAGAACTTCCATATAAACAATGTTGAACCCTCAAGAGTCCTGGGAAAACTCTGGGATAATAAACCAGAAAAGAAAGGAGGGCTGGAGGGCCTTCTTTGTGTCGCCCCACCTAGCGGAGAGCCCCTTAGGTTGAACTTGCCCTGTAAGCACAGGCGAAATGGAGGCAGCCGGTCAGGGCAGCCACACACACTTCCTCAGGTCACCTTTCTAGCCAAGATCCCAGCCAGTGGGAGGACGAAGTAGTTGTCGGGCTGTGCTTTATCAGACCTGGTCTTTGAGGTCAGTGGGGAGGAGATCTAAGCACCGAGGACTAGGGGTTCAACCAGTTGGGGAGGAGTGATGGGAGCAGCGAGATGTCTTCACCAAAGAGTTCTACAACCTGAATACTGAGCTCGAAGGAACTCTTATGGTGCTGGATTGAGCCCTTTCATTCTGAGGAAGAGGAAACCGAGAGCCAAAGAAGGAGCGTGATTTGCCTGAGCACACAACAAATGGGTGACGAAGCTGGGACTGGACTTCAGGTCTCTTGATTTCTGGCCTGGCTCTTCTCCCACCAAACTCAGAGAAGAGTCAAGATGGTTTCCTGTCTGTTCGAAGCTTAGTATTTACCAGGAAGCAACAGCTTCAGGTGAACTCGCTTATTTTTCCTTGCCTTCCACCTTCTTGTCTGTCTGCTGTCTGGCAGAGGTTTTGTGGGGATTAATGAGATAAATGGCTTTGACTTTTTTAAATGAAAGAAGCATTCTACTTTATACAAAGCATCGTTAGCAAATGGCCTGTGAGTACAGAGGAGTAAGCTAATGTCTTTCTTTTGTCCCACCTCAGTGAGAACGAGGGACATCTTAGGAGGAGTTCAAGTAGTTTATGTTTGGGTGCATTTGTATGTTATGCTTTTAGTGTGTAACATGTGCAGTGACTCTCCTCTACCACACAGTGCAATCCCACTGACAATGGAAGACTCCAGAGCCTTTCATCAAAAGAGGGTCCTTGGGAAATGGAGAACTGTTTTCAAGGGTCTCTGGAATTCTGTGTTTTGAATTCTCTAGATAGATGCATTTTTCCACAAATCAACGCTATTAATAGTTATGTGTGAGATATAGGCATTTTTAAGAGGTGGTTGCTTAACATGGAGGATGTGCTTCTGGGAAAAGATTTTTTTATAAAACACTTTTATGTTTTATCTCACTTGACCAAAAGTGAGATACTCTTCTTTGGTGCCCTGAGGCTTTATAGGTGGGCATCTGTGTGACACCTTTTTATAAGTAACACCTTTTTTGGGGGTAATACTTTGGGTAGCACTTCATTTAGTCTTCATGATTATCCTGTGAGGAATGTATTATGATCTCCATTCTACAGATGAGGAAATGGAGGCCCAGAGAAGTATACACCTTGGTACTTGGCAGTGTGGCTGGTGGTGTGAGTAACAGTCACAGGGTGAGGGGCCTGAGTTCTGATGCTGTGAGGCTCTGCAGCTGGGGGAGAGCCACTCATTCCCGCTGATGTCCAGTTCTGCTGCAGCTGTTTTGAAGGCGTTGCAGTTATATGGATGGCCTGTCTCGGACCTAAGTCCTGAGCCCAGGGGTCCTGACTCGCTGTCCCTGGTACCTTTCCCTCTGTGTACACACACCTGTTCATACCTCTTGGAGCCCAGTGGATACCACATGGAATTATTTTAAAAAATTGAGATGACAAAAAAAAGGAAAGGATCTTGCTCATGAGACTTGGATAAATTTCAAATCAACCATTTCACTTTCTCCTAGACCTAAATACTTTTGTTTACAGAGATCCACAGCTGGAGACACAGGGGTGCACATTATCCTTTGTTCAGAGCTTGGGTTTGAGTCAGCGGAGGGCTCCACAGAGGTGCATGCTGCATTTTCACACTTCTTGTTTTTCTGGGACTGCAGTTCGTGCTTATATTTTCCGGTGTGTTGGAGATTGGCAGGAAGGGGCTCCAGGTAGGTGAGGAAGGAGGGCAGCTAGTTGCCAGGTAGGGTCTGCGTGTAACACCTCACCTATTCCTCATGGGTAATCACCATCTGAGGGGGGTTTAGCCACAGTAAATTTTGGAAATATACTTTAAAAATAAAACAAAATCATACTTTTTTTCTTTCTGACTACCAAAGAATTATTTATTGTACTGAATTTGGCAAATACGATAAAAAAAATAGCTTGTACTTATAAGGTTCTTAGTCTCACACACTATTCTGAGAGTTTTACATTTATTTACTCATTGGATTGTCACAACAAGGCTGTGTGATAGTCGCTGTTGTGATCTCTGTTGTCCAGATGAGCAGTCTCAAGTACGGAGAGGTCATGTAGCTGGCTCAGTCACAGCTGGCAACTGGCAGAGCCGGAGTTGACATCCAGTCCCCCTGGGTTCTGAGGCTACAGTTCTTAGTGCTAGGTGGATCTACTTTTCTGGGGACTAGTTTTACTTGTCACCTAAATATGACGACTAGTAATATTTAGATGTGAGGTTTTGTTTGTTTGTTTGTTTGTTTTTTTAGTTCTGGAAAAAAGAGTCTTTTGTAGAATTGGGGTCCTGTTGTCTATGCTTTTTTGAACCCTGTTTCTCTTGCTTAAAGTTATGTTGTGGAACTTTTTCTATATTATTTTGCAAAAACATAATTTTATGGTTTTCTAAAATGGTTTATATGAGTGTGCATTGATTTATCTAAGCAGTCCCCCAGTGACGGGCTTTTAGGTAATTTCCAATTCGGTATTGCTGTAATTCGCACTGTGGCACATTGCTGGAGTCTCTGATTAGTCCTTCAGGATAGCTTTGGAGAAGGGTAGTCAAGTGTTAGAATTTCCTAAAGACTCTCATTAGCAATGCTAAATTGCTTTCCTGACAGAGTTGATCAGCTCATGCTCCCCTCTGTGAGGCGGAAGAGGCCTGGTGGAGCTCCAGGTGTAGTCAGACCTTTTCTTCCCAAGAACGGAAAGACTAATGGCCACTGGGGGCCGAGTCTGTGAGCTCTCAGCTCCAGGCCTCAGCCAGGCCGCACGTCTGCTGCAGGACTGCTCCTGCCATCCGCCCAAATCAGAACCCTGGTTGTGTGGCTGGGCATTCGCAGGCGCTAAGTGGAGTTAGAGGAGTTACTGCTGGCTCCCACAGGTGCTCTGCCCACTTCAGTGGGAAACAGTAAACGGGCAGGGTGGGTGAGTGTTGGCCAAGCAAGCCTTCCTGTCATCTCATTGTTCCAGATGGGGAGAAGGAAGGAGGTTGAGGCCACTGAAGAGACCAAAAACTGTCCTCCCAAGATAAGCGCCTCATATGTGTTCTGGTGATTGGGAAAGGTGCAGTCGCTCTGTGTCTCTGTACTCCTACCAAAAAGATGGGGCCTGAGCAGCAAAACCCTCAATATCATGGGACCAGACATCTAAGTAATTAATATGCTTGGAAAAAGTCATAGGAGAATTACGTTTTGAGATATTCACTTGTTCATTCAGTCAACACATTTTAATTGAGCACATACTATACTCCAGGCTGCTCTGGGCTCTGGGGAATACAGAGGTGAACTGAATAGACAAAGGTGCCTGCTTCTGGGGGCTTCCCTTCTGATGGGGGGAAAGAAACAAATATCTGCTTGACATATGATAATTAACACTTTTAACATATGACAAACATACCGATCGGAAAGGATTGAAATATATAGTCTCTGTAGACTTCTGCAAAGATGTCTGTGAAGTCTAAATAAAAATTCTGCAAAAGAACCTCCATGTGTTTTGGTCACCTGCTGATAACCACTCTGCTAGGATTTCTGAGGCCACAAAGCTGGTTCTTGCTGTCACCGGGAGGATAAGAGAAGGGCTCAGATATTGGAGCGTACCCCTCCTCTCATGCACTCACCAGCTCAGCAGAGTTAAGAACTAGTGGTGTTTGGGCCCCCTCAGTGCTGGCCAGGCTACCTTGGTGCTCTTCCCCGCTTCCCACACCCCCGGCCCGGCCCCAGACACCAGCAGCTGGAAGGATTTTTCCCATTTTCTACCTGGACAACTGACCTCAATCAAGGCTGGATCTCTATTTTTTATTACAAAGGCTACTCTTTCATTATACTTAAAAAAGCTGAATGCTCACTTTTGAAAAACGTGAAATGATTCTCAATTACGTCTTACACTTTAGGTGTGCCATCATCGGTAGTGATAGATAGGTGCCTAAGTTCAAGTAGCAAGGGGCTTGCAAATAAATGAAAGAAGTATTTTGTTATTATTGTAACTTATTTGTGGCCAGGAAGTATGGTTTACCTGTTTATACCTATTCATTTGTTGTTTTCTGCCTGCTTTTCTTTTTTCTGCTCTCTGACATGACTTGAGGACCATGGGGAAAATGGCTTTATGATGAGGGTCTTCTAGCCAAGATAATATTGGCCTCTGGTCCTCTGCAGGTGGAGGCTAGTTTACTTCTGGTGAGAATCTGTACTAGGATTCTTTTCCCTTTCTTTCTCTCCTTTAGATTAGCTGTGAAGAATAGGGGGGAAAAAAAGGCTTAATTTGCTGGATCCCTGGCAGGTGTGAGCACCAGCAGCCTTACCACTCTTCCAGTTGGTTTGGGCTTCTGAAATGCTCTAGGTTCCCTGCCTTGGCCCTGGTCATCAGAGTCAGGTAGGTTGTAGAATAGATGAGAGACAGTTTTATTTAAGGCAATGCTGATTGCTTGAGTCAGGGAGATGGCCACAGATGTCCTTGGTCCTTCACCATCTCTTTGTTTTGGAGCCTATTTGACTACTTATGGTCATGGCCTATTCTGAGCATCCTTTTCTCTCATAAACTGGCCTCCTAGCAGGAGGAGGGATGAAGAAGGCAGGAAGAGTAAGACAATACTGTTAAAAAGGGTGTGACGATAGCTCTGTTAAGAGGAAGCAGATGTATAGAGCCACAGTTAACACTCTCAGAAGACTCTTTGGGTGTTTGCTGTGGGGAGATGGCTTGTATCCCAGCTGGCATGTCTTGGGGCTCTCTTAGGCTCAACTTAGATTGGGGGAAATGTCAGCTTCCTCATCTGCCCTTAGGGAAAATTAGTTTCGTATTCACTTGTCAAGAGTAGTAGGATAGAAAGTGACAGCAGAAAGAGGTTGGAAGAGTTATTGACTTAGTCAGTCCACAAGTCCACCACATCTGCCACACGGTGCTATGCGATACTGTATCCTTCTCTGGGTGAGCACCACTGGGCTTGAGGTGGGCAGGACCCTGGTTATCTTCTAAGACCAAGACACAGTGTCTTCCCTGTTCAAGTTTGCTGGTTATCTTTGTAATACACTAGGTAGAGAAGATTAATGGCCTCCTGTTTTTTAGTTTTTGGCCTTTGATAGGCAGAGAAAGCATAGATTGTGTTTCAGGTCGGCTACCACACTCTCAAAGTGAATGTAGGCCCCTTGCCACTACAATGAGGTAACAGACAGCAAGAGCCAAATGAGCTTCTGTGAAGATCTCAGGTGACACCCTGGCTGAGTGAAAACATTTCTTTTGCACTATGGAGATTGCAAAGGAAGAAGATGATCAGGATTTTAGGAAAAATGCACGTAGAGGTCTCTCCTGTCCAGGGATGCACTTTCTCTTGCTCTTCATAAGTCAGTCTTTGTTGTAGTTGTGTGTACAAAGGTTGTCACTAGCAGTGACCTGCTTTGTCCATGGAGGAAGGTAATAAGGCTAAGGAGGGAGGCCATTCTGTTGAAACAAGCCTGCAGCCCTGTACCTTTTTCCACACCTGTGGCTAACTGGGAATCGCTTTATGGAGCTGGAGGTTTGGGCATCCTTAGTCGAGGGTAGTATGGAGGCAAGGAGATGGAGAGCACACTAGTAGCCAGTGTTCGAGCTCTGGTTATGTAGATTGGGGAATCAGGGTTGGGGCTTTTGAAAGGAATCCTTCAAGGCTAAACCTGAAGTGTGAGAAGGATTTACCAAGCAAAGAGCAGAGAGAACAACATGCTAAGTATGTGCAAAGGTACTGTGGCAGATAAGAAGTGAGCATATCTGAGGGGTGAAGTGAGGCCAGGATGTCAGGAGTACATTGGACCAGGCTGAGAGATGATTGGGATGAGCTCAGAGAAGCAGGCCAGCACCAACCTAAACAGGCTTCATAAATCATGCAGGATCTGGATTTTGAAGAGGTTTAACTAGAAGAACAACAGGGCCTGATTTATGAGTTTTATTTCTGAAAGGTCATTCTGGCTGCTGCATGGAGATTGGACTGGGAATAGGCACGAGAAGGGAGAGAAATGTCTGGGGGTTACCGCAGCATTCTGGGCAAGAAGTGGATGGTGGCCTGCACTAGGGAAGTGGCATGGGAGATGGAAGTCATTGCTCACAACCTCTTCCCTCAGAAATTCTCCAGCACTATCACAAACAAAAAGTAAGCGGAAGGACCTGAATAAGCTTACTCCAACAGCGTAGCTATTTACCTGTTGTCTTCCTCTTTATCACAACATCGGCAACACAGTCATTAGCAAATAGATATTGAACATGTTTTGGGATGTGGCCCTGGATCAGGTGCATGGATGGAAATGGATTAAAGGAAAAAAAAAATCAACCTTTTCATCACTGAACACCTTCTAGGACCCCAGCCCCACACCTCACTCATGGGGGTGCCAAGGAAGATTAAGCGACCACCTCCTGGCTGGGGTTCTTCTGTGGGCTTTGCAAATAGAATGACCCACCGGTGATCAGTTTGTGCTGGGGTTTTGCTTTCATCCTGGTCCCTTGGAGAAGCAGCAGCTGCCATGTGCAGGAGGAAGAAGCTGCTGCTCTCTTGAGGGAAGCTGGACTACTTGACAAATGGGAATCATTTTCTTACGTACGAGGAAGAGATCACTGCTGTGAGCACCCACCTCTTTGTGTGTGGCCTGCTCTGCTGAGCTGCTGCTCTGGGGCTCGTTCAGGGATGAGCACATCAGTGGAAATAGCCTAGTAAGGCAGGATCCTGAGCAGACTTAAACGGTGGCATCTTTTCAGCTGGCAGCCAGGAGACAGAGCTTTGAATCAGCTTTATAATTTGAAAATTGGTCTCTTTGCATTGGGTGGTTATTTCATGCTAACAAAAGTCATCAGGGACACAATGCTGCTTGCCTTTCCTCCGTGGCGCTGCTCTAGATTCAGCAACGTTGAGACGAGGTAGAGGTTTTTCATTCCTGAGATTCTTGGAGAATTGCGTCTCCTTATTGTACGGGATCTGGGAGCACTCATAGAGCCTCGGGTCCAGGTGAGGCCAATGCTTGGAGAGGGGGAGGCCACGGTGGGCCTTGGAATACAGTCCAAGTGTAGGTGTCCCTAGGGGCCATGCCTGTCCCACCTGTGTGTGGCTTTGTGTAGCAGTGCTCTTGGTCATATCACAGGGCTGCGGCAATACTCAGGGCTGCCAGGACCAAAATACTGACAGCTGTTTTCTTGTCCTCCAGCTAGGGAAAGGTTGACATTCCATTTTTCCCCATGGGCTTATTCGTATATTCTTTCTGCAGATGGTGTGCTCCAGAGAGGTCCCTGTGCTCTGGGAACGGTTCACAATGTGAATAGGGTCACCCATGATGCGGGGTGGCTCAGAAGGCAGCTTACCGAGATATGGCTTTTAGACCCCCTCTTGGCTCTGTGGAGCTGTGGCCATATTGCTCTCGGAAGCCGTGGCCTCCACACCCCATACACGGCCTTTTCAAGGCAATGGATGTGTTCTTGCACTTGTGCTTCCCGACTTTGTCCTCAGTGTTGTCCAAACACTCCTTGGTTTTCGGAATTGGCAGCGGGTGTGAGAGAGGGGCATTAAGACAATGCTTGGAAGTGAGCACAGAGATTAGAATGTGAAGACAGTGATTTGTGGGAAGGTGTGAGGTGTCGAGGGCTTGTCATGGGAAGAGAGTTGGGATTTGGTAGAGGCATGACTGCTTTTATGTACGTGAGGGAAGAGAAGTTAGTCCAGGAATAAAATAGTCTATTAAGCATTGTCAATGCCAAACAGGGAGTCTAGGAAGGAAAAGTGACATACCACAGATTGGATGGACACAGTTAGAATGTCAGCCCTCTCTGGTGAACTCAGTTATATAAGAGATGAGGGCACTTTGGACTCAGTCACTCTTGTGCAGCAAATAGGAACAGGAACACTTCCCACTTCCGTTTATCCCAGAGGTGCCCAGGGTTACTAAAGGGGCTGTTCGTGTAGTGGACGGTGTCCTGTGAAGATCACAGTAAACGTAAAGGATCTCTTAGGGGTCAGAAATGCAGCCTCTTCCACCTCAAGGTCCATATGCCAGTGGGAGGTGTGTGCTTTGCTTGTGGCCATGTATGTGAGCGTGCACGTGTGTATGCATGTGGAGGGTGTGTGAGAGATCTGAGGAGGTGGAGTGTAGTCTAGCCTTTAACTGTGAGTCCTGTGCTTGCTGCAGAAATCTTCCATTGTCTCACTTTGTGACCTTTAATGAGTCATACGCTCCTTTGTTTTCTTTTGTGTTAAATAGAGATACTCATGCTTGCTGGTTATTAAAGTCGTTCTCATGCTCCAGGTGCCTGTATTAATTTAAATTCTCTCTTCTATTTGTTTCTTTGGGGTCTTTTAAGAAAGATGGAGGCCCTTATCGGGGTCTTCCTTGCTGTATGCTTAGGACCCACACAGTGGGTGCAGGGAGGACAGTGGCAAGGTAGGTGAGAGGTGGGCTTCTCCATGATCCTGACATGTGGGTTAATGTACTTTACCCCTGCGCGTGTGGCAACTTCCTGAGACACTGGGGGCAGAGGAAAGGAGGAGGGTGAAAGGAATGTACAGTGAGAAGGGGTTCAGTGTCACTTTGAGAAGCTAGCCATGGATCGAGTGCAGCAAAGAGGCAGTGTTCCAGGCCCTGGGGAGTGGGGCTCTGCTGCTACAGGGATCAGATGGCAACAGTGTAGGAAGCAACGGTCAGGGAACAACGGGACAGTAGACCAGCGGGTACTAAAGAAGACCTGGTGTGCTCATCTTGGTGTTGTTCCAGATGGTAAATATGTGGCATCTGCAGCACCTTTTTCTACCCTTGGTGCCCATGCAGACATCATGCATCTATCATGATTTGCTCTTCTGTTGTACTCAGAAAAGTCTCAGAATCCTTTAGGTGCAGCATTTTGGACAAATACCAGTCCGTTGGTGCAAGAGCGGAAACTTATTGTCTGTCACTGGTGTGATGATGGAAGGACATAAACTTTGGAATCTGGCAGAAATGACACCCCAGCAAGGTACAAGCTTTGTGGCACTGAGTAATCGTATTAGTCAGGTCTTTTTTGGTTGCCAGGAACAGAAACCCAATTCAAAGTAGCTTGAGCTAAGTTACTTCAGCAATAAATCCAGAGAGCTCCGGGGAAGGCTAGTGTCAGGCATGGCTGGACGCAGGAGCCCAGGGGGGTTGTTAGGGCCTGTCTCTAGGACAGACGCTGTCTGGGTGCAAATGTTCTGACTGGCTAAGCTGGGTCATGTGCCTGCCTTTGAACTGGTTCCTTTGGGGGATGGGTCTTGTGGGGGATGGGGTGATAGGACTAGACAGCAGGTCACACTGAGAGCAGAAGTTATTTTAAAGTTAAATGTGGAAGCATCAGCCCCAGATTTGAGCTGGGGAGAGGTATGGGAGGGTGCCAAGTGTTCATCTCAATCCTGGTGTGCTGCAGTGAGGAGAGGTAAGGGGCTCTCCTGGGCAGCTGTTTCTGGGCTCAGCAGCTTCCCTGGAAAGACCGTGTATACACTGAGCAGAGGAAAGGGTCATTGTGTATGTATGTGCAACTGGTCTGCCCGCACCGGCCACAGTTTCCCAGGCGACTGACATGACATCCAGAGGTCAGGCTCTCTGCCCATAGCAGCACCCCATCCTCTGTGGCTTCTCTGGGTCCTGCTACACTTTGCCAGTTGATGGCTCTCAAGGTCACACTTCTGTTTTGGGGCATTCAGGTTTGGGCCCAGGCTGAGCTGATTACTTGATAAATCTTGTGAGATTTTGGCATCCAGCTGACCAGCTGAGGCATGCCTACTGAGTATGTGTGGTATTTAGGGATAGTTTTGAGGGCTTCAGTTGCCTTTAAACCAGAGTACTGCAGATGCCCCTAGTCTGGATTTCACTGGTTCCTACTCAGGTTTCCTTCCTGACAATGGCCCTGTACCCTACCCCATCAACCCTGCCACACATAGCGCCCTTTCCCAGATAGCAAATCACCCCAAAGTAGCTTACAGCAGCAAAACTCTTGCTACCTGCCACAGTTCCTGTGGGTCAGGAATTCAGGAAGGGCTTGGCTGGGTGGCTCTGACTTGGGGTCTCTCAAGAGGTTGCAGTTGGATGGCGACTGGAACAGCTGGGGGCTGGCTGGGAGTCTTTCTCTCTGCTTACAGGCTCTCCATGTAGGCCAGTTGGGCTTCCTCACAGCATGGCAGCCTCAGGGCAATCAGGCAGCTTCCTGAGGTGGCTGACTTCCCCCGGGGCCAGCATCCAGAGTCAGGTGGATGCAGCATTGCCTTTTTTTGACTTAGTCTTGGAAGTCGCATACTGTTACTTCTGCTGTGCTTATGGGTCCAAATAGTCATGGAAGTCCAACCCCATTTCAAGAGGAGTGAGTATAGATATTCTATTTCTCAAAATGAAGAGGATATCAGAAGATTTGCTGACGTGATTTAAAACCATTACAGCCCTGTACCCCCTCCAATTAAACCAACACTCGGTGTCTTGATAGGTTTGAGGTACCTGGATGTAACCTTACTTTGGTCCAACCTCTTCATTTTACTATATTTATTTTTCTTTTTTGGAGCTCAGGTACAGAGATTTGAGTGGATCATACTCATCAATTTATTGTGCATTTGTCATCATCGATTCATGCAATGGCTCTCTTATTCACTTCATTCATTCATTCATTCTTTCTTTTTATCCCTGTATCCTACTCTCATTTTCCTTCTCACCTTCCTTAAACAGCCATCCCATTCTCTTTAATGAATATCATTTTATTTTTATATGTACTTATATAAATGTATTTTAGTTTACATATATTACATTGTGTATTTGTCTTTTTCTGTATCCTCGCCTTCTTACTGGCCCTGTATTTCTGAAGTCCACACATGTTGTAATGTACACATGTCATATTTTGTCTGCCTAAATGATGCGGGGAGACCAGAGATGGGGAGTGAGATGTCCAGGATCACATAGCTGAACTAGGACCAGAACAGATTTCCTGACTCTTTTTTCTCACCATCATACACTAATGTTTTTACATGCCACCTCAAGGCTCAAACTACAGTAGTTTGGAATAAGTTTTTTTAAGCAGTTGTGAATCTGGGATCCTGAAGATATCACAAACGTTCCTGGTTTCTCCCTGTTGACTCTCGTCCTCTGTCTTCTTCTGCAGGTTCCAGCTATGGGAGCCCACGCCCGGCTCATGCCAACATGAATGCCAATGCAGCGGCAGGGCTTGCCCCCGAGCACATCCCTACCCCAGGGGCCGCCCTGTCCTGGCAGGCAGCCATCGACGCGGCCCGGCAGGCCAAGCTGATGGGAAGTGCTGGCAATGCGACCATCTCCACTGTCAGCTCCACACAGCGGAAGCGGCAGCAGTACGGGAAACCCAAGAAGCAGGGCAGCACGACCGCCACACGCCCGCCTCGCGCCCTGCTCTGCTTGACTCTGAAGAACCCCATCCGCAGGGCATGCATAAGCATTGTTGAATGGAAATATCCTTTGTGCTCTGGCTTGGGCAGGGTGCCTCTGGGCGCCCTGGTGGGGCCAGTCCCCCAGCTTCTGCTAGCCAGTGGGTTGTGTTGTATGTGCTGAGCCTATAAAGTGGTTCTCAGACCTACTGCATCTGAGGGCAGCACTGTTGAAATACAGAACTGTAGGCCCTATTCCAGATTCTGATGAATCAGATTCTTAGGATGGGGCCTAGGAATCTTCTGGTATAACAAGCTCCTCGTGTGTGTGTGTGTGTGTGTGTGTGTGTGTGTGTGTGTGTGTGTGTGTGTGTGTGTGTGTTTGTGTTTGTGTTTCATGTAATAAGCACCCTTTGAGAAAATAAGCCTAAGAGGTTATAAAGTATCATCTTACCTTGCTGAGTTTACCCAGGGACTCACTGGTATGTTGGGTTAATGATGATTTCATGCTGTTACCCCCTAACTGTCTTTTCTTCCCATGTCAGGGCGCTGGCATAGTTTCATGACCTCCTCTTTCTAGAGTGAAGGAGCCTGGGAGATGCAAGAGGGTGGCGGTCAGTGAACCAGGGCCTTGAACCAGCTCTTGGTTCAAGGCCTAGGAGCAGTGGTGCTCAATCTTGGCTGCACATTTGCATCACCTGGACAGCTATAAGAAAATCCAGGTGCCAGAGCTCCACCCAGGCATATTTTAAAACTCTCCAGGTGATTCTAATGTGCAGCCAAAGTGGAGAACACTGGCTTGCAGTATTAAACACAGATCCACTTTGTACTGAAACCAGTGAGTGGATCCTTGAGAGAAAATGGCTTTGAAAGGTTGGGTTCTCACTGTGGAGTCACAGGCCTCTGAACATCATAGGAATTGTGTGTGGTGGAGCTGGAAAAGACTTAAAGATCAAAAAGTCCACCTCTGACTTTCCCCAGTGATGACATTGAGCCCCACAGGAGTGACTCTCAAGGTCATACAGTCAGTGACAGACAGGACTAGAACCCTGGTTCTTAGTGTTGGGTATTTTTATAATAAGAATGGATTCAGGCAGGGCTACCATGGCTCCCAAGGTTTGGGATGAGAGTGTTAGGTTTCATTCATGAGTTTCTATGGAAAGATTTTAAAGTCTTGGGTAGTGGTTGAAAGGCCAAAGATGACTCAGAGAGAGAATAAAGTTTCTGTTCAGCAAGAAACGTTAGTTCTAGAAATGTTTGAACCCCTCAGCTCAAAAGTAACTTTAAGAAAATGCAGTTCAAGCCATGTGGCTGCTCCAGAACTGGCCAGTCTGTCCCGAGTGTCCAAGCGGGGTTCCAGTTCCCAGATGACCGCATTAGAGGCTCAGTTTTGGGCCGCCTCATCAGGCCGCTGTCATAGCTGCTCACTCAGAATCGTGGAGTGAAAGAGCTGGGTGCCCAGCAGGTCAGACTCCCCCCAGAGATGGGATAACTAAGGCCTGGAGAATTATAGAGCTTGCTAAAATTATACTGCTGACAACTGACAGAGTGGGATTTCAAATACAACTTCCTCGAATCCCAAATCCATGCACTTCCTAAATCCCATGCATCCATAGCGTACGCGAGAGGTACTAGAGTGGACTTTGAGGGGACACAGTGGGACTCGGATTTTGATCCTGAACATCTACCCCATTGCCCCTTGTCACCTGTGTTCTGAGTGATCCCAGGCCACCCAGACACCCAGAACTTCAGTCTCATCATCTCTAACAGAGAGTAACCGCAGTCACTTCCTAAAGTATTAGCCAGGGCGGTGGAATCCACACATGTGGAAGCATGTTCAGAAAAGCGACCTCAGGAGAAGTGTTCAGTGAGTACTAGTTACCTTCAAGTCCACCCTTTCCCTCCTGGAAATGACGGCTCCCTGATGCAGAGTACTGAGTGCAGAATGAAGTGCCAGTGATGTATAAGCCCTGGGAAGAAGGGAAGAGACGGAGAGATGACAGTAATACACAGGGCAGGATGGGGAAGAGTGGAAGGGCCAGGGCTTCCTAATAGGAGTGTGTGAGGTGCTGTCCGTGGAAACCAGTCAGGCCCCACGAGGCTGGAGTCAGCAGCCATGTTAACAGGACCGTTACCCAGTGTGCCAGCTGTGGGCTTCAGCCACTTCATTGCACCACCCCCATACTTGGGCAAAGGGGTGCTACGGCCACCCTCCCAGGGAATGTGCCTGCTCCCTATCAGAGAGGAAACCCAGTCTTGGCAGTGCTGGTTGGGTGACATTCCCAGATTGCCTTTGAAGGGTAGCTGATAGATGAGGAGATGGTCTGGTGTATGAGCCAGTCAATACTCTTTAAAGAGTGGAATCTGAATCCGACAGTAAGAAGATAAGGCAATTTGAAAAATGATCTGGTTGTCCCAAGGTGACAGAATGCTTCCAGGGCTTACCTAATCCTCTGCTTTGGAGCTGATGGCTTTTCTTATCTGCCTGATTGGTTTCTTTACTCTTTCCCCTAGCATGAGCCAGTACTTTTCGTATAAGGTGATGGATGGATGGCTTGAATAAGGGAGGAGGTAGTACTGATAAAGCAAGAAATACCCTAAGTGTAGCCATCAGCTGCTTTGGTGAAGGGATCGAGCTGGCATTGGAGGACTAGATGTATGAGATCTGGCTCAGCTTGTGGAGGAACACGGGGGACCAGATGACGAGAACGAAACTGACCAGCCTTTGGGCCGAATGTAACTTTCCTAAGCAGGTGAGGAATAGGCTGGGAGGGAAGAGATGCGATAGGTGGGCTGAAAGAACTAACTTCCTAAAAAAGCTTAGGGTAACTTCAGGATAGATCAGTGTAGAGTTGTCCTTACACACTCAGACTCTGGAGCCAGGCTTCCTGTGTTTGAATCCCATCCTTTTATGATCTCTGCGACCTTGGATGAGTTAACATTTAACCTTTCATGTAGAAATGAGGATAATAATTACATTTCACTCAGGATGTTTGTGTAGAGCAGTTAGAATAGTGCCTGGCGCAGAGTAAGCTCTCAATAGATGTTGGCTATGCCCTTCCTGTTCCCATCACCACCATCATCATCGACATCACCATCATCATCACTTGTTCCTTGGCCAACTCAAGGGGCTGCAGGCGTGTTGGAAAAGATGAGTCAGTATGTCTGGTTCTGGTCCTGGCTCTGCTATTTGCCAGCTTGGGATCTGGGAAAGGTTGTTTTATTTTCTGTGTCTGTCAAGCTAGGTAGTTGGATGGGTCCACTGCATGCTTCGTTGTTGATATCAAGGTTTGTATAGAAAATGGCAACCTTCATGAGGTGTGCTGGGTCAGTGCACACTGAACTACATCCATGGGGCGATGGGGGACATCAGTAACCAGCACAGTGTCTGGGAAGCCTGGACTAGGTAATCACTAAGATTCCTTCCAGGTTCAGGGTTGCCTTGTTAATAGAGATCAGAGGCATCTATGGCAGAGGAATGAGCACTGGACTCAGAGGTCAGGGAATCTGGGTTCTAGTCCTGGCGGGTCAGGCCCTGCTGTGGGGTGTTGGGAAAGTTTCTTAGGCTCTCTGGGCCTCAAAAGTTTGGACTAGCTGGTCTCTAAGTCTCTTCCTGCTTCAAGATTCATTAACTTGGTGAGGATAAGTTTCATGTCCTAGGAGATGAAGCTGGTTCCTTCTCTCAGCAATTTCCATCCTACTCCTCTTCCTTTTCTCCCTGTCAGGCTCTGTGGACTAGGCTGGTAATTGGCAGTTTCAGAGGGGGGGGGAGGTGGGGCTGGAAGAACATAAACTGGGTACTTTGTCTGAAGCTTCACCTTTCTGGCCTTCAATTGTGGGTGCAGGGTGGAAGGGGTAGTATCACATTAACTTATTTTCCTCCTGAGAAAACTGTGTCCTGCTCTAATACTTTGTTAAAGAAATCCGGGCACAGAAACCCCCCTGAGTGCACTGTCACTGGTAGGTCGGCTTTGGCTCTTCCCTCTAGATCTCAGCACATACCAAGGGAGTGTTGAGATGGCCAAGAACGTAAGTCTTACCCACCAAGGGCATGGCGTCCACAGCCCAAAGAAGTTTTAGGTATTCTACATGGAGCTGCACCTTAAAGAAAATGTGGCTGTTGTACCCTAAATGCACAGTACACACGCTGCCATGCTCTTGGGGGGCCCCAAGGCCCTGGCCATCTTCAGGTTCTTTGCAGGCTATCATAGAAGTAGGGAGAAGAAAAACAAACAAATAAATAATCAAACAGAAAAACAAAGAACAAAAGGAAACCAATACTCTAACCTTCAAATTAAAAGATTAAAAATAAAATCTCCAGATTTCAAATGAAAAATCTTCAAGTCAAGGCTCTGCCTTAAATCCCACTCTGGCTCGCTTCTCCCAGCCCAAGCCTGAGTCCCTGGATGGCAGTGTGTAACCACAAGGAAAGGGGTGTCTGGGGGACTCGGGTCCTGCCTGGAGCAGGCCCCGTTCTTTAAAAGCAACCCCGAGCACACATGAGGGAAAATAAAGTCCAATGCAATCTAAATAAATAAAAGAAGGGGAAAAAAGTTTTTAGAAATCTGTGTTTACTCTGGCACGCGACTGGCCTCCACTGCTTTTGACATATTAGGAAATATTTTGGCGGGGACCCATTAGAAGCACTTAAAAAGGCATATGTTTCTTTTCAGAGTTACAAGGGGCTTGGAATCTATTGTTTAAACAAAATTCTTACGAATCTTTGATTCATTTAAAAATATATATGTGTCTGTTTGTTACATTTGTGCTTTCTGCGGCATTAACTTCCTTAACTCCCTTCTTCAGACCATTTGAAATCATTATTTTACTGACTATTTTTGCCAATTGTGTGGCCTTAGCGATCTATATCCCCTTTCCAGAAGATGACTCCAATGCCACCAATTCCAACCTGGTAAGTCCACCATCCCAAGTCTGCACTTTTCTTACCTGATGGAGAACTGAGCTTGGGTCACACAGATTCAAGCTGGAATGTGGAGAACAGCAAGATGTATGTGTGACCTGTACCACAGGGCTGCCGAGCGCAGGCCTGATGGGCTGTTCTGCTCCTATTCAAATCCACACCTGTCTTATCATGGCCTGTTTCCAGAAGGAATATTCTGCTTAGGTGGTTGTGAGCTGTAAGTGTGCGAGCGTGTGTGTGTGTGTGTGTGTGTGTGTGAGTGTGTGTGAGTGAGTGTGTGTGAGTGTGTGAGAGTGTGTGAGCAGCACACCCTGTGAGTGCTGTATAATGGGCTGCATAAGTTGCAGTGCAGATGTTTGTGGAGTGGCGTGAGCTTTCATTCTCGGGTCAGTTGTTGTATTTAAGTGCCTTTGTTCATTGGTAGGGCTTGCTCAGGTGATCTGTAGTATCATCGCATGATAAATAATTTCTAGGAAGCTTTTAGGAAAGTTTGCTTCTGCAGCCAAGATGTATTCTTTAGTTGAAAAGGTTTTATTTTCTTGAGAAAGGCAGCTTTCCATTTGGATTGCTGGGAGGCCAGTGCTGGCAATTTGGGGTTAGAATTTGTCCATGGAAAAAGTGTGGAGAGTGTTTACTTTTGGCCGAGCATGAAGTCATGACAGCGGCCTTTGCTCCGTCTGGGCATGGGAGGAAACAAGCTCTGGAACGCGGTTGGCAAAATTGGGGCACTCGGGGATGCCTCTGCTACAGGCACGCAGGAAAATCCTGTCTGTCTCTCCCCCTCCCCTGCAAGGACAATCTCGTTTTTCGTGTGATTCCCATCTTTCCCTTGTTGCCAGCACTGTCCTCTAATTAGTGAGATTGAACTGTCCAATGAGATGGTTTCTAAAAGGAGGAAGGCCGCGAGGTTCTCCTTTCTGTTGTTGCCGGCTACTGATGATATCACGAGTGTAATTCCTTTGCTTTTTAACCGGTGACTTTTTTTTTGGTCCCCTCAGCTAATAGATCTGGCACGTGCTGTAAACTTTTCTGCCGTTTTCCCAGGTTTTACAATTAGCCCAACTTCATGTAACGTAAAGTGTGTGGTGCGAGCTAGGCTCTGTGTTGCCTGGCTCAGCTAGCACTGTGTGTTGGGAACAGGTTCCAGAGTTGGCCAGTGAGTGCTGAGTGATGACATGGCCAGAGTCGGCAGGCCGAGCATTAGCTGCAGTCCACGTGGCCTTCTGAGGTGTGACCCTGTCTCTTAACAGGCAAGAAATCTTTACCGTGTCAAAATGAATACAAGCAAAGCGTCTCCCAAATGGCCCTGGAAAAGCAGGCTCTCCTTGCATCCGTTATACTACCACTTCTCTGTGTCTGTCCCCTCTCCCACGTGGTCTTCCCTCCTGAAACTCCTGCAGTTTAGCATTTAATCCGCAACTTAAAAAAATCCATGTCTGGTTCATGAGCCAGTGAAGCTTTGAGTTTACTCCAGGCCAAAGCAGTAGCAAAAGTGGGTAAAGGAGTTCAGTTTTGTCTTAGGCTCCAGAGATGGCCTTGTAACAGTCCCTTACTCCAGAGTTCCCAGGAGGATTAGTGGGGCCACCTGGGGAGCTGCACCAGAGGGAAGCTTGGGCTGGCAGATCCATGAACCACTTGCCTCTGGAAGTAGTGGGGTGAGCAGGAGAGCAAGGCATCACATTGGATTACTCTGGAGCTGGGTACAGAAAATCTGGAGGGACAGTGGTGGACGTGATGGAGGTGATGGTTGCACAACTGTACAACTTTACTAAACATCATTGTTTGTATATTTATAATGGGTCAATTTTATGATATGTAAATTACACCTCAATAAAGCTGTGTTTTTAGTTTTTTTTTTTTTAAGAATAACACTAGCATGCAAGCTCAAACCTCTCAAGGCATCTCAGCAGCAGGCTTTTCTGTTGCCTGTTGTTCCTCTGTTCCTTCTGAATGAAGGGTGAGATTAGGTAGGTGGATGGAGAGAGGTGATGGGGACATGGGGACAGCTAGTGAACTTTGTCAGTGACATTACACTAGGAATTTGTGGGTGCAGAAGAAAGTGTGGGAGTATGAAAGGGATTTCTAGTTGCTAAGGCAATTCCTACCTCTTTCAAGCTATGGGTTGGGCAATGACTTACTAAATTAAGGAAACATGCTCAGGTTTCATCCATCCTACACACACACACACACGCACACACACACACACACACACACACACACACAGAGCCCTAATTCTGCTGGCTCTATCCCTGAATTTTCTTTGATGAAGAGTCTGTATATACACAAATTTTAACATTTTTACTTTTATTTATTTATTTATTTTTGAGGAAGAGGCTGCATTTGCCACCTCTGCCAATTTGATTTTGCTCTCTCTTCAGCTTTTTGTTCTTTGTTTTCCATCCCCATCTCTGGAATGTAGCAGATAAGGATCTCAGTTGGCACACTCAAGAAGGGAAGAAATGTGACTAGTTTTTGCTTTTCTGTAACTGGACATAATGTCAGATTTGAGATTTTATTAGGCTGGTGGCATCAACCTTATTTCTGTGAATGTAGGGCTCTCAGCTCCTACCCTGGAGTTTCAGCTTAGTCTTGGGGACTTCTCTGGGACCTCTGTATTATGGGACTCTTTGTGTGGTCAGTCCACAATGTTAAAATGGGCTTGTCCCTTCTAGAAGGGCCTTGTTCTTTGATCCCGTAAGCAGAGTGGTCTCCTGTTATCCAGCATGGGGTCTCTCCAGTTCTAGATCTCTCTGTCACTTCTGGGACTGAGGGAATGGGGACATGGTGATGATGTCAGGGGCCCTTTTGCAAGGATGTACCACAGGGTCTCACTTTTGTTTCTTTGCTGACACTCTCGTGTTCACCATCTTGGCACCTTTGTTGAGGAAAGAGTTGCCCAGTAGACTCCTGTGGCCTTCCAGACTGTTGTCAGTGCCCTGACCAGCATTCCTTGAACTCCGAAGCTGTGATTTGACTTCTATTCTCTGCTGTTCCACTATGTCATACCTTCCTTGGGGCAGTGAAGGATACCAACTGGATGGAGGGGACACAGCGGCCAAACTCCTAAAACAAATAACCAAGCAAAACCCATATCAGCTTAGATAGGTCAGGCTATTTTCTGTTCCCTGGACAGAACCAATATGAGTGTTATGATCTGAGCCTTCTTATTCCTCCTCTCCACAGGATCTTATGTTATCAGATGTCCCTTACCATTTTTCCCCCCATTTCTTCTAACTTCTCTGCCTATAGGAACTTCTACCAGGGTTCTCTCCTGGACTCATTTTTTCTTTCTGTATTTTCCCCTTATATTCCCTTTCTAGGTGAGTTGTTCCTGGACTAATGTCTCCAGCTCTAAGCTCTTCCCAAAGGCCTGCACCAGTGTTTCCTGCAGTTGAGAGGCCTGGGGACCGGTGCAGTGATGCCTAAAGCCAGAGAGCTTGAACTGTACAGATTCCTACATTTTGGTAGATCTGATTCAAATGTTGAAATTCTAGGATATGACCTAGAAATGTGCATTTTAAAAATTCCTCATTGGTGGCTTATGGTGGGGGTTGCTAATGATCAGTCAGTTTTAAGAGCTACAGAATTTGAATTGGGCAGACCTGGGTTCACCACACTATAATTGAATCTTAATCTGAAGTTATTTAGTCTTTCTGGACCTCAGTTCCCTGGCCTGTTAGATGGAAGGGATGTTTCCTCACAGGGTTCTGGGGAAGAGTAAGGCAGACAGTTACCACGAAGTAAGAACCCAGTGTGGTCTCGGCACAGAGTTGTATGTGCTGGAATGTCTTGCAAACATCCATGCCAAGAGCCAGACACTATGTTTGGGATACTTCAGAAGGCAGACCTTGTATCTAACAGGGAAGATAAACATGTAAACAGATGTTTCAAGGAGTGAAAAGTCTTTAAAGGATCGGGATGTCAGGGAGGAAGCAATTATTTATTTTTGCTGTTGGGAGTGAATAAGAGAAGGCTTCATAGAGGAGGATATATTTGAGTTGCATCTCCCAATAAGAAGTGATTTCTAGACTAAAAGAGGCATTCCAGGCTGAGGTCCATACGTGTGCAAAGGTCTTGTGGTTGTGCCCTTTAAACCAAAGGCTGAGGTGCTGGTTTCCAGTGAATGACAAGAGCCAGATGAGGAAGGGCTTCGTGGCCCATGCCAGTGGTCAAACTTAACTGCAGGTGTTGATTAGACCTTGAAGAGTTTCAGAGCAGGAGAGTGCTGGGTCCAGAGGTATATTTTAGCAAGGATGCTCTTGTAACATGAGGAAGGTGGACCAGAAGGAGCCCTCATTGTTTGTCAAGCAAAAAGGAAACTGCAGAAGTCCAGAGGATAGTGACAGCAGGGATGGGAGTGGGTTTAGGAGGTAAATTTGCCTGGACTTGTGATCTAGTCGGGTGTTGTGGACGAAGGAGAGAGCTGACTCCCTGGATGGCGAGGCGTGCCAGTAGCCAGGAGAAGGACTTCAAGTGAAAGGTCATAGTTAAGGGGAAGGGAACGAGGGGCACAGTTTGTGATTTATGAGGTGAGGAGCCTCTAGAAGGTGTAGGTGGAAATGTCCAGCAGTCAGTAGATATGGATCAGGAACTCAGAAGACAGTTCATGCTGAAGAGAGAGACTTGCGGAAAGATGGATGGGAGAGAGAGCCTGACTCAGAGCACCTGCGGCAGGGTGGAGAGTGAGAGGAGCTGACCCCAAGGCTGGAACCCCAAGACCACTGACATGCAGCCTATGGAACAGAGTGTTTCACAATATAAAGGAGAGACTGGTTGTTGATACGAACTCGTCTTGTTGACAACTCAAGGCCACTTACAAGAGAATTGGCCTGACTGTGAGGAGAGGAGCCGCAGTCAGGGCTCAGGGCTCAGTGTAGGAGATATTCATCTGCATCTGCAGCCTCACCAAGGCCCTGAACTAGAAGGTGCACAATAAAATGTTGAGCTTCAATGACTGAAACATTCACTGTGTCATGCCAGAATGTGGTCCCTGAATCATTTAAGTATTCCTAAAATAAAGCTTGAGAACTCCCCTATTCCTTATATAGTACTTTTATATTTTTTAAAACCAAGAATTACGATATCAGTGTTCTGCTCTGAGAAGTAACAAAGGAAGATGATGATATAACTACAGCAGTGGTTCTCAAACATCTGTGGCATAAGGATCATAGGGAGAGTTGGTTAAAATGCAGATCCTCAGGCCTTGACCTCAGAGATTTCCATTCTGTGAGTCTAGAGTGGGCCCTGGGAGTCTGCATTTTTAAGAGGCTCCTCTAGTGCACCTGATGCAGGGATCATAGACAGCTGTTCGAGGATAGTGATCTAGAACAGCGGTCCCCAGCCTTTTTGGCACCAGCAACTGGTGCCTCTATGTGAATCTCATGCCTGATGATCTGAGGTGGAGCTGAGGTGATGGGGAGCAGCTGCACATACAGATGAGGCTTTGCTTGCTCACCTGCCACTCACTTTCTGCTGTGTGGCCCAGTTCCTAACAGGTCACAGACTGGTACCAGTCCGTGGCCCAGATGTTGGGGACCCATGCTCTAGAATGTGGCCATCATACATGGATGAGCTTGCTCTCCCCAGTCTGCTCCTGTCTACCCACAGCTCTCTCTGGGATCCACATAGGAAGATGAGATGTGTCATCTGCCAGAGTTTTCCTACTCTGTTGGGTCCAAGAATAATCTATGTAGCAAAGCACACTCACACTGTCACGGAATTAGGAAAGAGACTTCTTTTCACTTGAAAATTTATATCTGCCCTCGCTGGGACTCACACTTTCTCTTGCAAATTTGTTAACTTGCATCCATTCTCTTATAGCCCTTTTCTTTCCTCCACCGGCTGAATATAATCCCCATTTATTTTTCTAGCACGTTGCTTTCTTCTCTTTCCAAGAGATGAAAAGTATTTCAGTATAGAATTTTTTACATCTCTTCCTCATTATTTACATAAAAGTCTGTTTTTGTTTTATGCTCCATCTAATGTATACTTCTGCACCCACATCCATCACCTTTGTTACCTTTTTCTTATGCTAGTGAAGCATAATGAAACCTGAAATGACCTCTGACACGATGTTTCTTCCTTTATTATTTACTCTTACCACGCAGTACATCATTTATAATATAGCAACCATAACCCCATTCTAGCAATAGCTGTTACCCAGGAGGTAAATGGTATGATGTCCATTGAACAACCTCTCTAAGGAGAGAGAACTCATTGTGTGTGGAAAACTCCCAGTTCTCTGCAAACCCCGAAGTCCACAAAGGCTTGGCTTGAGTTGAAATATTAAGGGAATATATTTGGCATTTGACCTTGTGCAAAGAACAGTTCTGTGTACTTTCTGAGCAAGAGCTAGGGTTTAAGCAGAGATGGAGAGGAGAAGGGAAGGAGTACTTTTGGTGCTGGGCTTTTCTTCACCTTAGGAATATGAGAGGAGAGAGCTCATGGGGAATGAGTTCATCAGAGGGGCTCGGTTCAGGCTGGGAAGGAGGCTGGGACGTCAGATCTCCCCATTTATTGCCGTGAAATTGGGGCGGTAGTAAGTGTGGCATCATAGCTAGGTTGTGAGGATTAATGAGTTTACATAGGTAAAATGCTTAGAAAAATGCCTGGCATAGGCAAATATATGTTATCTTTCAGAACTCAAAACTTCAGAGGCTGAAAGGTCCTCTTCTTCGCCTGGTCCCCGAGGGTAAGTCAGGATCTGCGGCGCTCCAGGCTCGCTTTTGTCTCAAAAGCACGGGAGAGGAGACCCAAAAGCTCATCTCTGGCAACTCTGATCCAGCAAGACTGGCAGAAATCTGTGCGGGCCTCACCCTTATTGTCTTACTACATCAGGAGGGAAGCACATATGCCTTCACGGGGAAAGCTATGCCGAAAGGAGAGCCCTCGGTGGCCCATGGGGACTCCACCCCCTCCTCCACAGGTGTTCTGTGCCTGGAACGGTCCTGCGTCCCTCCCCAGTCACAGTGCAGATAGCTGGGGTGTGCCTGAGGCACTAAAGTTGAGGTTCCCCCATACCCAGGTGGTATCGGACTGAACAGGGTCTTGCATTTAGACCACCGTGAGTTCTAAGATGGGCCTGAGGGCCTGCCCACCAGGCTCTGAGAGGGGCATGCAGCCCCAAGTCAGAGCCTCTGTTTGAGAAGTCAGTAAAAATGCCCGTTGGGACGTCCCTGATCTTTCTGCTAAGAGCTGTGATTTCTTTTATTATCAGGTTTGCCTAAGAGCAAGAAGTCTTTGTGGGGCTTCAATGCATTAAAGTAATGATCATAACAAAACAAGATTTATTATTGTTCTCTTGTACATGTCATCCTAATGTGCCAGACACACACACTTTGTAGAAATACAGGGCTATAAAATACACTCGGAGATAATCAGCTGCGGGGAGCAGGCCACATGGCTACTGTGTCATATGCTAATTCTCTCTGTGCTAGTAGTGAGAAGGGGAGCAGGAATGGAGACACACAGCAGCAGAGTCTGGTTTTCGATGAGAGAATGAGATCGACGAAGAGCACTGAGGACACTGAGGAAGATCTCCCCTCTGAGATTCCAGGTGAATGAGTCTGACCAGAACCAGGGCTTGGGTATGCCTGCAATAGCTATTTTGGAGCCAGGGTGGCAGGTGCTGACCTAGAAAGAGAGACCTGAAATGTGTGGCCTTAGGTAAGTCACTTAACCTTTTTGTTTACATCTCTTTTGGCCAGTGGAAGTAAGAAAACCTGCTTAGTCATACTAATTACCTTTATCGAGTGACCACCAGGTGCCAGTGCTTTGCATACCATGTTTCCAATCCCCACAACAATAAATTATGTGTTCTATTTGTTAACTTAAGAGTAGAGAATTTACCTCTCTTGTTCACCACTGTATCTCCAGGGCAGTCACTGGCACATGCCAGGTTCTTGTAAATATTTGTTGAACAAATGGTTGGCTGAATGAGTAAACTCTGCCAGGTAGAGTCCCTTTATTTCAGATGAGGATGTAGTATCTCAGAGAAGTTAAGTGAATTGATGAGTGAATAGCAGAGCCATTATTTGAACTCAAGACTATGAAGCCATTGCTTAGACTATTAGCTCTGTTCTCTGGAATATGTAGAATTACTGTGAACACAGAATGAGATAATGTGAAAATGTTTCAAATATTAAACATACTGTAGCAATGTTAACAGGAATTAAAAAAAAAAAACCAAAAACAAACAAACTTGGTTCCCCTTGCAAAATAAATTTGGTAAATGCAGAGGTAACCAAAGTTAGACAAATTACTTTACTGTAAGATTTCTCACAGTCTTTAACACAGTAATAATAATCACTATGAGGTTTTTTTCTGTGTGCAAATGCTGTCCTAAGTGCTTTGTGTACACTAATGCATTTAAGCATCATTATAAACTGTTGAAATGGATACAGTTATATCCCATTTTACAGATGAGGACACTGAAACTCAAAGAGAATTGAATTAATTTGTCTTGTGAAACATGGCTGTTGGAGCTATGCCACTGTTATGTAGATATAGGCAATTATACCCAGGTGTATGTTCTTAACCATCATGCTATATAGCTGCCTTCCTCTGTGTAAAGGTGCCCTAGGGCTCCCTGGACGACGCAGGACACACATAACCTTTTCAGCCCTTCTCATCCCAGACAGCTTGAGGAATGATATCTTTGGAACACAGGGGTAAATGCAGTGGGTTACAACCACAGACAGAAAAGAAAACTCTTGCCCAAGGACTGATGCCATAGAACAAAGGACAGAGCTGGGAGCATGATAAGACATGTTATAGGGCCAGCGTAGCAATGGAGGCCAGTAATACCCACAAAGTTGGCCACATCAGGACCTTGGTATTTCGGATGGGATGGCAAACTCCCTGATATGAGTTGTACTTGATCTAATCGGCATAAACGCTCAGAGTGCCTAGGGCAGTTGTTTGACTCAGTGTTTCCTCACTAAATATTTCAGAGGAGAAGGCATTGTCTGCTATGCATTTGCCAGCAGATGGGGTGAGAGGAGATGATGCTTTGAAGTCCAAGTTTGGTGACACCTCTCGCTCCATTTGTATCCATCTATTCTCATTTGGTGGGGGGAGTGTTCCATACATAGTCACACTCTGTGATGGAACCCCTTTCATGTACCAAGCTTCTTTTAAGTATATTTGGAGAAAGTCTTTCAAGAATATAAAATACAAATCCCTGTATCTTTAGAGGAAAAATTTGGAGCACATTTTATCCTTTTTTCTGGGACTGTATAATCATTAGACATTTTAATCATTGAACCTGCTGTAATCCTGTAAGGACATCAGGAGAGTGAAGAAAATTCTAGATGGTGTCAGCACACTAATCTGAGAGGGGCTTTGGACACAACTGTCGGACACCCCCCTGTGGGGCGTCTGACTGCTCCAGTACTGACCCTCTTAATTTGCTGCTACCTCTCTCCTGTGAGCTTGGAAACTAGATGACCAAATCTATTATAGTTATGTGCAAAGAGAGAGTAAATATATTCTGATTGAGGAGACACACTTATGAATAAAGTGCATTAGCTTTAATTTATATATTTTATGACATTGCTTTTGGCTTCTCAGAATCCTCTTTTACCCACTTTATTCTCTTTGTTCTTACTGGTTTCTTTATGATTGGAGTTGTTAGATTAGTGCTTTCCAACTAATAATCCATACTCATGTGGCTTACACTTATATTGTTGGCACTGTTCTAAGTATGTTACTGTTAACTCGTTTAGCCCTCTCAACAACCCCATGAGGCTTCTGTTATTTTAATCATCTCATTTTAAAGATGAAGAAAATGAGGCACAGAGAGGTAAACTAACTTGTCCCAGGCCACACAGCTATGAAGCTTATAGAACTAGGATTTCTGCCCAGGTGTGTGGCTCCTAAGTCTGTGCCCTTAACTGCTATGCTATGTGGCCTCTCTACAGTGTATAAGGGAGGAGGATTTTGCTTAGAATATGGCCCTTTAATTATTGGGGCCTCAACTGGCATGTATATAACATGTGTGATAACCTTTTTACCAAGGGCTACCAAAGGGGGCATAACAGTGAACGTAGGGTATGAATCCCTCAGTCTGGGTCATGTCTGTGAAAGTCTTAGGAGTAGGGCTCTGGAACCCCTAGTCAATGCCATTTGGAAAGTGTGAGAGTTGGGCAAGGAGGAGGCTCATTTCCATCCACTGCTGCCTGGATGAGAGATTGGCTTTGAGACCCTCTTCTCCCACGGTCCAGTATTCATATTAGCTAAGTTCTTCAACCTCCTCCTAGATGAGGACCTCTGATTGGACTGGGAGACCTAGAATCAACCTGACTTCCTGAAGCAAGTTTAAAACCCAAATGAGCCTTTGGGAACGGAGTCATTGGAAAGAATTCCTGGGAGCTACCTGGGCCTGCACTTGAATTCGGGGCCCTCTTGGGATCCCAGACAGTAAAATCTAGTGGGAGGGCCAGAAACATAGACTGTGGGGAACCTCTATGGCACACAGACTCATGTGAGAGCCATATTTCTTTTGCTCAAGTGAAGTGTGAGGTTTCATGGGACATACCCCGTGGGCGATGTGAAACATTGTAGAGACCCAGCCTAAACCACAGGGCAGTGTGATGGCTAGTGAGAGAGCCCTGAGCTGGGAGTCATAGTTTTGCGGGCTGGTGCCCATTTGGCCACTGACTAGTGGCGTGGCCTTTTTTCTTTATTTCCTCAGACTTTAGACTTCTTGGCCATGAAATAAAGATATGTTCTTACAGTTATGGCAAAGTTCAAATGAGAAGATATATATAAATGCTCTGGAAAATGCAAAGTGCCTTGTAAATGTAGCTGCATCATCACGATAACTATTATTACTATTGTTAAAACGAGATGGATATATTCTGTCTCCGATTTTTTAACTAGATGGATATATTCTATCTCTGATTTACCTCTGATTTATTGGCATGTTCCTTCCTCTGTGAACCTTTTCCCTCAGTCTCTCAAGATAACTTAGAGATGCAGACGAACTAAAAGCCAAGTTCCAAATTTAGTTCCTGACCTTTCCAAGATGGATGGAGAGTGGTATGGCCATAACTGCTTGCTGCCGAGAGCTCAGCTGGGCTGCTGGAGCCTGGGAAAGCCGGGAGAGAGGACAGCCATCATACCCTTGACTTTGTGTGAGGGCCTGGAGCCGACCTTCCCCTTGCACAGGAGGCTCGTTGCTGGTAGCTCTTGCAGTACACTTCCAGTTTTCTCCTTGGGTCTGGTTTAACTCTGGCACATCTGAGTATAGCTGAAACGTGGCCTGGGAAAGGCTCTCTCACCAGCATCTTTGAACCCTTGGAACAGGGTCAGATATAGAATTAGGAAGGATAGGTGTTTCCGTGAGGGGGACCTCATGAGCTGTATGGGGGCTTCAGCAGATCTGACCACAAGTGCTATGGGATTTATGGTGGGGTTAGGTTGTCACAGAACCAGGGAGCACACACCTCAGATTCCAGTCATGTGAGGGCAGGCAGGTTGGCAGGGGGTGGGTGTTACAATTGAGGGCTGGGCTACGTGTTGGAATTATGGCAGTCAGATAGGGTTGATGGAAATGGGCCTTATGGAGAAAGATATGGAAGGCCAACATGTAGCTCTGACTTCCATTCCTGCCAGGCTGGCCAGAGAGCAAGGATGAGAGAATGACCTGGGCAGTGGTGAATCCCTCACTAGCTGGCTGGGAGAGCTCTCACTTTCCCCAGCCACTGGAGGAGCATTCCAAAGTTGGCACATGTTGAATAGCAACTGGCCTCTGACCCACAGCACTGTGAACTCAAGGGGTTTCGCATCAGCACTGAGTTTGTGGTACTTTGTTATGCAGCAGTGGAAAACCAATACGTCCTCTCCCTCCACTTCCCTCGTCCACTTACATCCCAGGACTGCAGGGTTTGAGCAGGTCTCTGCTCCTTCACTTTGGGGCTTCTGCTCATATTGTTTCCTCCTGGGTCACTGTCTCCTCCACTTTGCGTGGCTAAATGCTACTGGTCCTGTGGGTCTCAGCCTCATTATGACTCTCTGGAAGGCTTTTTCTTCGCCCCAGAAAGCAACTTTATGTATTTGTTTTTCTGGCTGAGTGTTATTCATTCACAAGGCACAGATTAGAAGTCGCTTTTGTAAGAAGCTTTCTCTGCCCCTCCACATTCCCATGGTATTCTAGATATCCCCTATCTAATCGCTTTTAATCTCTCCCGTTCACTTGTCTGTATATGTCTCTCACAGTGTTCATTTGGTATAGCTGCCATAACAAATGACCACAAATATGGTGGCTTAAAATAACAGAACAGTGTTTCCTCCTGACAGCTCAGGAAGCCAGACGTCCATAATCAAGGTCCCTGCAGGGTTGGTCCCTCTGGTCACTCTGAGGGTCGGATTTGTGTTTCTCTTTCCTAGCTTCTGGTGTTGCTGATAATGCTCACATTTACTGGCTTCTGGACACATCATTCCAGTCTCTGCTCCACCTGCACATGGCCTTCTCCCCCAGGTATCTGCCTCTCTGTGCGTTCCAATTTCTCTCTTCTTATAAGGACACCGGTCATTGGATTAGGTCTGCCCTAATCCAGTATGATCTCAACTGGATTATATCTGCAAAGACCCTATTTCCAAATAGAGTCACATTTACAGGTATGGGAGTTCGGACTTGAACATACCTTTTTTTGGGGGGACACATGTTATCCCACAACACTCACTAACAGTGAGCTGTATGTGAGTAAGGATCATGTCTGTACAGCATCCAGCACAGTGCCTGAATTCCTTAGGAGCTTGGGTGCCTGGCTGGGCTGTTGCAGGTGGTGCTTTTTAGAGAAAGATGTGCTTCAGTGAGGGAGCAGGTGCTGGCAGAGTGGGCTCCTTATACTCCCTGGGTGGCAGAGAAAGTCCCTTTGGCTCTGAGGTTGACATGTTAGCTCAGTCCTGAAGCTCAGGACCCATGTCCTGCTCTTTGTCTCCTTTGCCCACTGGCCTCAGATGCATGCCCCTAAGGGAATTGAAAAATGCAGTCAGAACTGGAGGTCCATGGACAGGGTAGTTCTCCAGGTCACAGCAGGCTGAATCGTGATACCTCTTTAGTTCCTCCTGGTTCCAGTGAGGGGGAAGAGGAGGCCTTCCTTGGGGCCAAAGAGAGGAGCTTCCTTTCCTGTTACCTAAGCACGAGACTGATAAGGCTAGCCCTGGGCTGTTCCCCCTCCTCTTCCCTGGCACTCAAGGCTATGCAAAGTGGCTTTGGAGATGCCTCAGTGGTGACTTATCTTTGCCAAGGTTCAGTCCAAATGGGAGAATGGACTGTGGAGACTCAGCCAGCTTGTTCCACACCCTTAGAAGTAGTGTCCCCTCCTCACTGCTTCTGTGGCTGTGTATTGTTGTAGTGTTCTGGCAGAGGGCCCATCCTGTACAGGAGAATCTCTGTCCTGGGACAGGGACAGGCCCGAGTCACTCTGAGAACAGTCGTGGATGATGGATGATTTGTGGGATGACCCTAGAGAGCCTCCAGCAAGAGGGCCTGTACTTTGCCACCCACAGCTTCTTGGGGATTGTAGACAAGGGCTTCCCGGTACTCTTGATGTGGACTCTGTTCCAAGGACAGTTCTTGAAACATGGAAAACACTCCATGGATATTTGCTGAATAAATAACTGAGTAAATATGTGAATGGGAGAAACTGTCATGGACTGGGGTTCTGGAAATAGGTCGTGTGACTGAAACAACCCCAGAGGAGGAGTTAGAAGACTTGCATTCCAGGTCTTCCTCTCTCTCATTAACTGGACAACCTTTGGCAGTGTCTTTGCCACTCTGACCTCTGTTCATTTTTCATAATCTAGGAGAGGATTATGTTCAGATGATCTTTTTATATTTTGCACATGTGATTCTTTGCCTGATCAGTAGATCATGTGACTTGATATCAGTATTTATTAAATGACTACTGTATACCGAGCTAGATGTTCGAAATACAAAATATGCAGAAATAGACAAGATCTCTGTCTGCAAGGAGCTTACATTCTGTGAGGCCAATAGTAAACAACTAGGTAAATTAATAAATAAGATAATTTCAGAGCATTATCAATACTATAAAGAAGAAAGTACAAGAGGCCAATGATACAGAGAGTTCCAGGGTGGGTGGTAGGCAAGGTGGGTCTTTGTGAGGAGGTGATCCCTGAGCTGAGATGGAGTGATGAGAAGGGGTACCAGAAGGCCTGCCAGAGGAGCCTGAAGGCAGGGAACGCAGGGCAAGGACCCCAGGAAGTATACGTGGTGGGTGTGGCCAGAGCACATGGAGTAAGCTGAGGGAGGAACTGAGATGGGTGGAGAGGTAGGCAGGGGCTGGATTTAATAGGCCACGCTAAGCAGTTCAGGTTTCATTCTAAGCATGGGGTTGGCAGGTCCTGTTAGCTTGCAGAGGCCTCTAAAAGAGCTGGAAGTATTCAGAAGAAGAGTGTTAGGAGATCAAGAGAGAAAGGTGAGGGTTACAGCCTTTACTTCAGCATTCCAAAAGTGATGTATGTGTTGCCAGTGGGCCTGGTCAGTCTCACCAAGAAAGCACTGGATGGTGTGAGTCACAGAAACATGTCACAGGGACCTGTTAGAACGCATCAGGGACACAGAAGCAGGCTCCTTTGTAGGCAGTTTTCCCAATTCTTCTGTATGCCACGGTCTCAGTATTCCAGCCTTAGTTACCTGGCAACTTCTCTATTCCATAAGGGCTGTGTACAAACTCCCCACTTCCTATGGGCTGGAGAGGCTTTGGTATGTCAGCCTGCTCAGCAGGCTACCTCCTTGGGGCATCCAGCCTTTGAAGCCCTTTGCTCTCAGAGGAAAAGGATTGCCACACTCTGGATGGTCTTGATTTCTGTTAATCAGGAATGCACTTGGTCCCCGTCCATCTAGAAGGAGGGTGAGGGCAGCTACACTACCAAGTTCAGCTCTTTCCTTTAGTGGCAGCCCAGGGACTGAGGTCAGTCTCCCATAAGCTGTAATCACCCACTCTACAGGAGGATAACATGAACCACAACTCTGTCCAAATATTTGGAAGGGTGATGTTCAGTGGGTATCCACTTCTGTCTACTAGTCTGTTGGTTGGGGAGTGCTGCCAGGTTAGCACAAGACTCAAGTGTGAGGAATGAACCCTGAGCTGGGCGGTACCTGGGCTGGTCCTGGAACAGCCACTACCTGGCCATGTGCCCTTGTGATGGTGTCTGATGTGTATCAGCCTTTCTACTGCCATAGCTTTCTGCCTAACCAGCATCACCTCATTCAGTTCTCCAACAAACATGGGAGGTGCAGGTACTCTTATCCTCTGTGACTGAGAAGCAAACAGACTAGGAAGGTAAATGACTTGCCCAGGCGATTGCACCCAGACAGGAAGAACCTAGATCCCAACCTCATGGACTCTCCTTTACTGCTGTGTTGAGTGGCTTTAGCTGGCTGGGCCTCAGGTTCCTCATCTGTAAGATGACCTCTGAAGTCTCCTGCAATACTAGTATTATATAAAGTTCTCCCACCAACCTAACAGAATACAAGCCATTGACAGCACCAATGTCCGTATTCCAAAGGGAGGAAATGAGTGCATAATCAGTGTCCAAACATTATTTTTAGGAATTGATCAAAAAGAGGGCAAATCAAGATAGCTCTTTTCTCCCTACCCATACCTCCAGCATATAGACATGCTATCTATAAGCTGTATCTTTAGTTTACTTTAAAGTTGCCTAAAGATATTTGACTATAAATCAAATTATTGGTTATTAGCAGTATTTGAAGAAAATAACCATGGTAGACTAGTTGGTTGGTCTGCTCCTACAAAGATGGACTGAGCCTACTCTATTTCTTGTGGTTGGTTCTGTGTGGGCATCAGAAGTGTATACTTCCCTCTATAGTGTTCAGAAAGCAGAGCTAAGACACATGGAAAAATTAGGGAGTAACCTGTAGGATTCCGACTGTAATATGATTAGTAGAAGGCTAAAAAGGAAGTGATTAGTGTGGACTGGAGTGGTAGCAAAGGTTTCTATGGAGGAAGTTGGACTTGCGTGAAGCTTGGAAGGTTATGGAAGAATTGACTAGACCAATGGTAGGAGTGAAGGGATTCCAGGTGAGAAAATAGGAGATATAATTTCATGCAAAAGGTATGATTTTGACATGCAAACATGAGTTCTCCAAGTTCAACCTAAAAACATTCTTGGGGTTATCTGCATTTATTCATTAACAAATATTGAGTACCTACTTATGTATAAGACATAGCAGTACTTAAGACACATGTACATTCCTGCCCTCATGGGACATCATTCTCTCTAAGGAAGACAGGTATTCAGCATCTAATTAAATAACTAATTAGTCAATTATAAAACGTTTATGTTTGGATGTGACTATTTTTGTTTTAAATTAATATTTTACTTATGCTACTGAAAAAAAACAAAACAAGTCAATAATCCCTTAATTGCTTGGAAGAGAGGGCTTTATCATAAAGATTCATTTCTCTTAAATTATGATTTAAAAACTTTTTAGGATAGATTGTGGAATTTTTCATCATGCTAAAGTGGTTTCTAGAACATAAAACCTGAGACTTGCTGAATTAAAGGGATGAAGAGTGAAGAGGAAGTCCTTGGAGGAATAGGTAGGTTGTGATTGCTTGAAGTAAGGTGAGACCTGTTGTAGGTACAAGAAGAGGATTCCAGAAGGAAAGAAACCAAATCCCAGGAGGAAAGACCTGAGCAGAGTTTTCAACTCTCTGCCACAGTAGACAGGAGGGCAACACTGCGTTGGAGAAATTGTTCAACAGGAAACTCAATTAGTATGCAAAAAAGTTTCCGTGTTTAAAAGGAAGACGTGGAGCCTCTGAGTGCTGCGTGTTGTCATCAGGATGAAATTCTGGGTTGCCAAAGTCATTTTTTCTCTCTCTGTCCCCCCGTTTTTAGGAAAGCTTCTTATATTTGTAAAAAACATTTTTTTCCTTTTTGTTATAGTCGTTTTATCCTTTTTGAATCAGGAGGATTTTCTGCCTGAATACTTTTTTCTTTTTCTTTTCTGTATTGTAGGTTTCTTGGGTTTGGCCTTTTGAAGCTAAGTAATAAAACTCTGTTTACTCTGGTGGGCCTTTGCTTATATGTTAGAACTGTTTTATGTTAAACATTTACAATTCTATAAGTTGAAATGCTTTCTTAAATTTCAAATCTAAATTCTTTAGATTTGAAACCTACTCTTGGTTACATTTATAGTGCCAGTGTACCTCTTATGGGTTTATTCACTTGTTTGCTTGTTCATTTATTTTTTATCCTTCGCTCATTCAACTATCATTCATTGAGTGTCTACCACGCTCCAGGCCCTAGGCAAGGAGCGTTCGGTTATAGAAGACATTGTGGGGAAAACACTAGATTTGTCTCTCTTGCTGCAGATGTCAAGTATTGCCACGTGTGGTATTTTTGGTGGAAGGTGTGTGTTTTCCTTACGTTTGTCTGTCTTGCTGAATTGTCTTGATAGTGATAGTTGGTGCCCAGCATTTCAAGGGTCTGGAAAGGCCCTGCAGCTGGAGAGAATGTGCTGACCTAGGACCAGAAGCTCAAACCTGCCTTTCTGCCCTTTGGCAAGTAGCTTAAACTTTTCAAGCCTCAGTTTCCATCTGTTGCTTGGTGCTAATTATACCTACTTAACTCAGGTTTTTTTGTGAGGAGGACTATCTCACTAGAGATGATGAATTTAAAAGCTCTTTGAAAATTGTGCAGCATTATTCAAATGGAGAGTATTGTTATTTTTGTTATTGAGTGCTTACTAATTCCACACCAGGGGTGGTGACAATAGGAGGTAGGGTGTATTATCAGCCCTCTGCTTTGTCACTGCGCTGGGTATCTGTCTTGCCCTGGATTATAGACAGGGCCTGCAAGAAGAGACTGGAGCATAGGTCCAGCCCTTGAGGAGTTTCGGATCAAATTCAGTGACAAGAACCAATTAGAAAATTGTGTTATATTAGATGAGATTAGAGAAAGAGGGCTTGAGGATCTCTCTGGGCCTTTCTTGGCCCACAATTCTAGTCATAGTCAGCAAAGGCTTCGCTTGGAAAGTGGCACTTGAGCTTGGCTATCAGCAGCATCCGAATCAGAATCACCTCTTACAATCATCATTAGTAAAATAAATAATTGATGAGTAGCAGTATGTGGCAAGAGACATACAGTATGGTTGGGAGTCAGGATAAGTGGTATAGAATTCCTTCGACTGGGGCCAAGGGGAGGAAAGTGCAAAGGGCTGTTGGAGACAGAGGAGAGGGCAGCCTCAGGGCGAGGCTGTTGGGAAAGGTGACTGAGAAGCAGCGGACTTTGACCTGAAGGAAAGGCTGGACCATCAGGAAAGGCATTCTGTGTTTCTCTTATTGATAGCATTTAATTATTCGTTTTCCCGTTAAGCGTGAAGAGATTGCAGTCTGCTTTGTTTGCCTGCCTCGTGGGGAAAGCAGCATAAAACCCAACTCACGAAGCCCTCCTCACCATTTTCTCTCTTTTTCACAGAACAGATTTTGTAGTAATTTGCCTGTGACATTTCAGGCCCTGAATCATTCGAGGTAAATGTCTAAGGGTCAATACGACTGTAGGAGTAGGTGTTGGGGAGGAGGACAGAGGGATGGAAGCTGGGAAGAGATAGGGAGAGGTACAGCCTGGGTCCACCAGATGAGGGACAGTGACAGAGGACAGACAAATCCCCCGGGGGAACACTTCAGCCTTGCCAGTGATCAAAGGAAATTAATTTCATTGTAAGGCATATCTTTGTCCCTAGCTCTGTCCTTTTTTCTGTCTTTATATTTACAGCATCCAGGGCTTTAAGGATGAGGGACGACATTTAGGGACAATTAAAACAAACACATCGCTGACACGGTGGCAACCCCCAAAATGTCGAGATTCACTTGTTTCATATATTAGAAGCTTCGAAATCAAATTGAACAATTTAGGTTGAGTTTTAAGAAAAACCGACCAGAGAGAAGGGAAAGTTGGAAACAGTGTTCTGCAGGGGTTGAAGGTGGAGATAATCTTCTCTTGTAGCAGGTCACTTTCCCCTCCAGACAGCGAGTTTCCGTGGGACTTAATATAATGTGAGGTTTGTTGACAACTTCCTCAGGTGGCCTTGGGGAGTGAAATGTCAAGGGTGGGCAAAGCTTTATTGCTATTGAGACTTCAGCAAAATGATCTGCCATGAAATACTTTCCAGGGACCTGTTGCCTCATTATGACACGTGTTAGATAATTTCCATTAACTCAGTTATTGATAGAGAAGGCAGAACAGCGAGGCAATGGAGAGAGAAAAGGTCAAATGAGGTTCCGAATTAACTGGAGGAATAGGGGAGATGAAGAGAGAAGAGAGAGAAAGCATGTTCTTAGCACAATAACATATAAAAGGAAATTATGGAAATATTATGACCAAACTGAGAGGAGAGGAAATAAATGTGAATGAAAGGTGATGGGAAACTTCTTTCTACTTTCTTGAAACTTTTTGGGCATTTCTTTTGGTAATTATATAGGCAGACGGTTTTTTCCCAGGCGAAGCATTTTGAACATTTTCCCCTCTAACTTCCATGTTCTCGATTCATAATTCTTGGGTTACCACTGTCAAGGTCCCACTTAAGAGCAATATGCTGTCAATATATCTGATAATAGTTACAGAGATGCTGGGAAAACAGGAATATAGTTATGCAACTTTTTTTAATTGTTTGTATGTTCACATGCATACACACATACTTATATAAAACACGTCAAATCTTTCAAAAATTTTTGAATGAATTAGCATTATAAAGTCATAAAGAAATCTCCAAAGAGACTTTAGAGTAGAGAAAGAGGAGAAAAAAGCCTAAATATATTACTTTGTAGCAAACCAATCATCCACACAACTGCAGAAATCTCTGATGAATCTCTTGAGAAATAAACTCCCTCCTCTGACAGTTCTCTTTGCAAACATCAACTCTCCTTTATAAAAATATTGCATTGAAAAGACCCGCCGTAGAGATATTGATCCCACTTATGTGCAAGGAGGCATCTGAACTTGTCTTCCGACCACTGCTCAGATTCCACATGTTATCCTATGCTATCTACGTTGGTGTATTTAACCAAACTTTTTCCATGGCCACACCAGGGTTCCTGGTTTTCAGGAATGCATGACAGTCTAAGGGTTCTGGGTCACATCTTTCATTTAGATGCCATTCACCTTTAATAATATGAAATGGTTACTACTATTACAATTCTAGAGCATGTGTCATGGGCCAGGAACGTTAATCTTTATAACAACTCTGTAATTCTAGAGTCTTCAGCTCTTGTTTGCAAACAAGGAAGCAGGTTTAGAGGCAAGGAAACCTAGCTAGGGTCACACAGCTAGGAAATAGGAAGCTAGGATTGGAACCAGTTCGGTGTGGCTCTGAGCCCTTGTTCTTTCCAGTGTACTAAATGTTTGTAACCGTGTCTACCCCAGATAAGGTGTCAAAGGGGCCTAGGAGGAGAAGACAGGAATCTGATGTCAGACCACAGGAGTGAGCAAGTGGTTGGGAGGCGTGCCCAGGGGCCGCTGCGTCCTCTGCCTGTGCACTCCTAGAAGCCATCCGTGGGCAGGTAGTGCGTGTCCATGGCTCGTTGCTCTGCATCATATTTGGACTAACTCCGAAATTTTTTTGGACTTTCTAGTGGAGATTCTACACAGGATTTGTTTTTTCCTAGAGTCATCTGGGTAATGATATCTTGCATCTGGGAAGATGTGGTTCTGGGGTCACCTGAACAGCAGAAGAAACCTTTCAAGATGACATTTGGGGCTTATGTGGCATTAACTTGGAAACTGATGAGTTTGCTGGACCTGAGAACTCACAAAGGGCATTTGAACATCTGAGGCTGAGGAAGAAGAGGCAGCTCTGACCCGCCTTGAGATTTTGTGCTTTGTTCTCATGACCCTGTGGAAATGCTCAGATAAATGCACATGTTCAGACTCGTGCCAGGCAAGTATGAAGACTCAGGCTCAGTTTGCAGCCATTCTAGGCCCAACGCCAAAGGACAGAGAGACAGCCTGACAAGATATCATGGGAAATGTTCTCGTCTCTTCTCCTGGACTCATTAAAAAGCCCAGGACCCATTTAATATTTTGATTGCAAGAATTATCTCTATTGATAGTGTTTTGGAAAGCAGGAGTCTCGGAAAATCCCAGCTGTAGGAATTCTTATAGTAATCGAGAGCAGCTACTGTCTTTTCTGGTTTTCAACAGTATCTTAATTTTTCTGACTATTTATTAACTGTTTACCACACCAAAGGGTTTCTTGGATCAGGACTGCCCTTGAGTAAGAGATGGTTGCCTGAAGTGCAGCGGGAGAGGTTTATGTGAGCCAAAGATAGCAGGGGGACCTGGACTTAGGAGAGCCAGTGTTCAAATGAGGAAGCCCAACTCTCAGAGGGCATGTGTGGGCTCAGGCTGGGCAAACCCCAAGGCAGGGCTGCTGGGGAAGCTGGGTGGCTGGTCCTGGGGCATCACCAGTCGCTGAGGAATCTGGAGAGTGGGCAGAGTTTAGGGAACAAGATTGGCTTTATGAGTGAAAACTGGGCAGCCAACAGGAAGCAAGGATAAGGTCCGTGTTGTGACAGTTGGTGGTGGGGTTTCAGACACAGAGACCACATGGTGGGAGTCAGGGATCCGGCAGGAGGATGAACAGCAGAGAGTCATGACATGGGATGCAGTCTGGGTGGTGAGAGGAGCAGCCCCCACAAAGTAGCTGCAGCCCCCTATGTGAGCCTGGGGGCTTTCTGTGCTGTCGAGAAGCTGGCACTCAGCCCCAGGTCTGGCTGTCCTGGAGCTTGCAGGCTGAGATGAGTCAGGGTCTGGCTAGAATAAGAATGAAGTGGCAGAATAGGAAGGACTTGGTCCTAGTCTCTAGAAGAACCACTTCGTGGAAGAAAGTATTTGTCCATTAACTGACTGGTCAACGGAACTCAGTGGAATAAGGAGCCTCCCATCCCACCTTCTCACCCCCAAATGGGGAACAGGGAGAAGACAGAGCACAAGGCATTCCAGGGTGAGTCTCATGCATTCAGAATGAGGAATCTCCACCAATGAGGAAGAAGAACCTCTTCACATCACGATATCCTGTCCTTAGAATTTCCAAAGAGGGCTTCGAGGCTGCAAAACAGCTCTGATGACTGCAATGCATTCCCTCTCCTTTAGAAAGTCAGGTGGTTTTAAAATAGGTAAGGCTAATTTCATTCTCTTTGTGAGTTCAAATGGAAAAGATGTTTGGTGAAAAATGTGTGTGGGCTGGCATGCAATGATACTTATTTACATTGGAGTGTTAAAGACAGCGATACAGAATTGAAACGTAACACGCAAGTTTGCGTTTTCAGTTTCTTCCGCTTCTTTCTCAAGGGAGAACTGTCTGTACCTTTTCTGCTTTCTTGACCTAATAAAGCACTTAAAGTATGCCTCTTAGGAAGATGATATGGGAAACACAGTGTTAATGTCACCTCTGGCAGGTGCCAAGGGCTGTAGCAGCCCACGTCTTTGTGTCCTGCGTGCTTTCTTTTATGCTGATTAGCAATTATGGCTGAGTTCACTGTTGGTCTGACTTTGGCAATTATGGTGAAGTGTGAGTAAACAGTCATAGATTTCACTGAGTTCCACTAAAATCTATAGTTTGTGTGTTGTTCACAACAGACTCTGCACGTGATGTGGGATTCCTGTAGATACAAAACTCAACTGTGGTAGGAATCAGGGTTTATGGATCATTGGAAGTCAAAGAAGACTTGAAGATCTATTCCCTGACTTTACAAGAGGAGGAAACTGAGGCTAAGTAAGATTTTGCTCAGGTCTAAATACAATTGAAATCCTCTTTACTATAGCCAGTGTACTTTGTATGCACTGCTGGCTGACTGGTAGCAGCTGGGAAATGGGGCTTGGGATGTCAGGGATGGGCGTCTGACCGAGGAGCCATTTCAGAGACTTAAAGCTATGCTCATCATTTATACGGCATAGGTTTAGAGTATCAGAACCAAAGCTTATCTTTCCCTTTTCAGGAGCCACTCTGTGTGAATGACTCGCTGGCTCTGGACTCCGCCCCTGTCACAACCCTTTCAGTAGCCAGGCCAAGGGATCTGGCCAGGATGCTCAGTGCATCCCAGCCAGAGGACAAGCGCTTGTCATGGAATGAGTTGTGAAGCTGGGCTCAGAGCCAGATTGGCAGAAATGGCTTTGTATTGATAAGAAGGGAGGTTTATGCCTTGTCTTGGCCACCATCATGATGAGAGCGCTCCAGAAAAGTGGAGAGGACAGCAGGCCACTTGGGAAGACACATTTCGCTTGTTTTCCTCCATTTCAAAGATACAGACCAGTGGACCCTTTGGAATTCATTCTGATACATGAGTGGGTGAGCCAAAGATTGGGCAGAGGTTCATATCAATAGCTGATTACCTGCCAGTTTTTCCTGAACCTGTGCCGCCCAGGGGACATAGCGTGCCTTAGATCGATCTGAACCAAGCAGTGACGCGGCAGCCAATGGATGACTGATAGTCAGCCTATCTGGGTAGATTTTAAACCCTCATGTTTCCAGTGCTGAGACTAGTCTGAGGAGTTTGTAACTGAATCTCTTATTAAAAGTCATGGTCATGCAGTTAGCATGAGGACAGCATCTGATGTGCAGCTCCCTAGTTAGCCCTATCACGTCTGACCCCATTATAGTATGTGCATGAAGATGGGGTTCATGCATACAAAATGGCACAGACTCCATGAGTGATGAAAAGGGTTCGTTGTCACTCAATATTAGTTCTTCTTATCTTTCCTAGTAATAGGATTTTCAGCTGGGTACATACTTCCTATAATACTGGGCTCTAGTTTGCAGCCTCCCTTGTGATTAGTGAGGTTGTGGGACTACGTTCTAACCAATGGGATGTCAGCTTAAGTGATGTGTGTGGCTTCCAGGTTGTGCCCTGAGAGGGAAAGGTGTACCCACCTTTTCTCTTTCTTCCTTCCTGCTGGCATAAACGTAGTCATGGTAATGAGCCATTTCAGATCCTGCCGACCAAAGCGACACGTTAGGGATGGTGGAGCAACCAGGCAGAAGTCACCTGCACTACTGGTAACCCGTGGAGGGGAGCCATCATACCTACCAGGACCTCCATGTGAGAGAGAATGACTTTCATATGGAAGTCCTGTTTTTGGCTTGTCAACTACAGCTCAATTTGTAATTTAAGCCATACTTTTCATGTTGGGATTTTAAATAAAACTAAAGATAGCATCGGTATAAGATGGCCAAGGTCAAATGTCACGAAAGAGGCAGGATGTCGGAACCAGAAAGTGAAAGCACGTTGTTTCTCTTTCCTTTCTTCAAGGTTCCCATCTCACATGCAGGACTGGTGTGCGCCGTGGGAAAGATTAGTACATACCACTGGTACTGCAACCTTTGCACTTGGTGGTACTCAGGCTGTTATCCAAATCTGAATTTCCCTAGTGATTGGGAGTGATGGCAGACGAAGTGGTATGATAGATGAAGGCTTAGGGACTTAGTTCCAGAAAAAGCAGTTGGAGGCATCTAGCTGGTCATCTTGGTCAGCATGGTACAGACTAAGAGAATGAAGGGCGAGGAGACAGCCTCATTTCTGATCTAACTTTAGTAATAAATTTTAGAGTCCGTGAGTTAATGGAGTAGTTGATTCTACTTTTAATTCTACCTATGTCTCTTGGTCCTAAAACAGCCTTTTGTAACTTGCTTGAGAAACTGGCCATTATTCTTGAGATTAATAAAGGACAACACTCATTGTATGGAAGCATTCTACTCGCATAGCTCCTCCGTTTTAGGTCGGAGACTCCTTTTTTAATTGTGGCAAAACATGAGTGACATAAAATCTACCGTTTTAACCATTTTAGAGTGTACATACCGTTCAGTGGCATTAAATACACTTACCTTGTTGTGCAGTCAACACCATCCATCTCTCGAATGTTTTCACATTTCCACATGGAGACTTTGTAACCAATAACCACTAACTCCCCATCCCTCCTCCCCTTAGACCTGATAACCGCTATCCTACTTTCGGTATTGCTGAATTTGAGTGTTGTAGGTACCTCGTAGAGGTGAAATCATACAATATTTGTCCTTCTGTGTCTAGAGGCTAGTTTTGCCTAACATGGACAGAGGTAGACAAGTTCCTTGCTACTGGGAAAGAGCTGGGGACTCTGTTTTTTCCTCTTTTGTAGGGTGTGACAGCCCTGTACCAAAATGTCCTCCATCATTTCATCTTTTAATTTTCTTTACTGGGAGATGAAGAGAATGGAATTGGCCTTCTCCATCTGGAAGGACACAGGAATGGATCATGAGTAAGATAGTTGGAATGTACTTGGTAAAATGTTAAATATTATCTGTCTGAAAAGTTCAATGATCACAAAGTCCTTCCAAACTCAGCTGCTTTAATTTCACTTGCAGCCATGCTCAGATGTTTCTTTCCCCTTGCCCCACTCTGCGTCCTGCCTCCCAACATACTGGGCAGAAGTTCTTTTAAATTCAAGAGAAAAAGACTCAGCCTTCTCTCCAGTGACACTCCTCTTCCCGACCAGGGAATTTCCTATGTAAAATTCAACAGTCGGCCCTCCCGAGGATTTTTTCCCTTTAGGTTCTCTATTTAAAAATCTTGAGTTCTTCCTGAAAAAGGAGGCTTTGTCATCTCCCCCGCCAGTGACAGGCTCCTTATAAAACAAACAACTGAGAAACCCTACATCCCACTGGAGCCATGTGCTGCTGAGCCTGGCCAGGGAGGAGGAAAGGCTGTACTGCTTGGAGAGGCGATTCTGAGACTTGGGACGATCCGGCAGTGAGGCGAAACGTGGGTGATCTGAAAACAAAATCTGTTGCTTGTCTAAAGAACACCGCCTCGAATGTATAGAGCTGCTTCCTGCCTGTGAACCCTAGAGTCTTTCTGTCCTCTGGCCCACTCATGGTGATCGCTGCCGGCCATGTTCAGCATCTTGGTTCCCACTTAGGAGTAGGGACAATGAGATGTTAGAGGAAAGGGACTTTTCACGGGTCCAGTGTGGGCCAACAAAGGCTTTAGGGCTAGGACTCAGGTTGCCCAGCGTGGGGTGCAGTATTTGAGTTTGGAGTTCGTGGCGCTTCCAACTGCAGCTCCAACACAGTGAGATTTGCCACGGAGGGAAGCTAGGGCCCCAGGACAGAAGTCACCAAGGGCTTACCAGGGAATTTACCACATGGGGAGGAGCTAAAGTCCAGAAGATCCCCTGTCTTAAGATTCCTACCCATTTTCAAAGGCACAGAATGTCTGATCAGAGTTTAGCACATTGCTCTGTACTGTTTCCTCACAGTTTCATGTATCAGCCTTGGCTTGCCAAAGAGACAGAAGCTCCTCACAGGACACAGGGGAGGTGGGTGCTTTGTGATTGCTGTATTGATATGGACAAAGCTCCCTAAAGTGGAGTGTTTCCCCGACTTATTTCCTGAGGCAGCTCTGTGCTCCTAAAGAAGCCCATGCTGCCTTCCTGGGGTGTAGGTGCGATCTCCCTCTGTTTATTGAGTTATCGGGAGATGAAAGATCGTTGCACTGTGGGAAGACTCTCTTAATGCAGACATAATTCTTGTTGCTTGCAGTCACTTATGCACACACACAAACACACACACACACACACACACAAACACACACAAACACACACAGTCATACTCCTAATGTGTAATCGGCCTTGTTTTTCATGGAGGACACAGAACATGAAGGTACATTTTCTTCGATGGCTGTTCTCTTGGTATGGGATTGATGTACCTGCAGACAACAGGATCTTAGAGATCATGTGGTATAACACCTGCCCTCCACAGATGAAGAGATGGCAGCCTAGAGACCTTAAAAGGCCAGTGAGCTTTGTGACTTAGACAAATAATTTTACCTCACTTGGGTTTCAGTTTTCTTATCTGAAAAAAAAAAAAAGAATTACCCTAAAAAGATCTTTAAGGAGTTTTTCAAAATTCTATATTAAAGGAATTTTAATTGCCATTTCTTAAAAAAAACTACTTTTTGGCCTTCTTAGAACTGAGTAGAATAACTCACTTGTTTGTTAATGAATTTCTGATGTTCGTCTGTTTTCCTTATATAAAGAATCCATCAGTCACAGCGATTCATGTCTCTTGGGGCCATGGCTGACTTAAATATGCTATAAGAACATATTGGATTGTTAAGAGGAGGTACTGACCACTTCTGGGAAGACATCACGCTGTCAAAACGAGGGAATCTCCAAATGAAAATAAGGGCAAGCAGACTAGTTTGAACCTACCTAAAAGTGAGAGAATGAGCCAGACATCCCTGGAAAGGCATTTTAGGGGAGCTTTCCACCTTCTTTGGAAAGTCTATTTATGTTCCACACTTAAGAGAGAGAGATTTCTGAGGATTTTCTCTCAAACTTTGAGTAAATTATTTAACTTTTCTTTTTTTACATGTCACCTCCACAGCTCCCTAACACCTCTCATTTTTTAAAAATTAAAGTAATAAAGTGTTTTTCATAAAAGGGTAAAGACATAGTAAAAAATCAATAGCTTAGACATAACAAGAAAGGCTCTGGCAGACATAAGATTGAGTGGAAGAAGCAATACAGGAGATTATATTCAGTAGGATTGCAGTTATGTAAAGCTAAAAACAGGCAGAGCTGAACTATCTTCTAAGGTACACATACATAGGTGGTAAAACCATAAAGAAGTCAGGAAATGGTAGAGCAAGAGTCAGGGTAGTGGTGTTGACTGGGAGGAGGAATGGGTTGTGACAGAGGAGGAATGTGAAGAAAGGGTTCTAGGGTGCTGGCAGTGTATTTCTTGATTTGGATGGTAGTTGCCTGAGAGTTTCCTTTATAATTATTCATTAATCTGTAAAAATATGTTTTATGCACTTTTCTGAATGTATGCTATATTTTACAAAAATAGAATAAAGAGATATGGAAATCAAAAGAAAATCAGCAGTTTAGAAATTGCAGATAAATATGGCAGATTGATTGCTCTCTTCTAAAACCGCACTAAGATGATGGTAAAGGAACCTTTAAAAAAATGTATAAAGCACAAAGACAACATGAATGGAAAAGAAGACAACAGCAACTAAGTCACTCCCCCCACCCCCACATATAATTATCTATCTATCTATCTATCTATCTATCTATCTATCTATCTATCTATCTATCTATCTATAATTGAGGGCTATGTTTCTATTTGTTCATTTTTTGTATTCTTGGATGACATAGTTGGCCTGGGATTCTTTGCTGTGGTTCTTAACAACCATACAACAACCAACTGCTTTAAAGGGCTTTGCTTTGCCAGTGATTTTTCAGAGGTCTACTCATTTCTCTAGTTTCTGGTTATGACCAACCTCAGTTAAATTAATCTGATGTTTAGTGCACCGTTTCTCTACCAGGCTTTTCTATATCATTGTGTCACAGTTGGATGGCACACATGAGTTCCACAAGCTAGGCCATGGTGAGCAAGGACATTCTTCAACACCTGTGTTAAAGCAGTGGTAATGTCCATTTCACCCCCAAAGAATCAGTGCCTTCCTTGGCCATGATGGCAGGCTCAGTTTGGAGTTGAATCCTGAACTCGCTGGAGAGGCTCTCCGTGCAACTCAGTGGCAGCAGGGATAGGCAGCAAGGTGCTTTGAAACCTGGAAAGTAGATGGACAAGTAGTAATTGACTTTTCATATACAAGATAGTTTAATCCTAAACTGCATTGGGGAAAACTGAGACAATAAGCTTGTAGTTCACAACCCCCCCCCCCAAAGTTTGGGAATTGGTAGTATCAAGTATTTTTGGAAGTGGTGGTGAAAATGGGGCTAAAAACCGGAGAATCAGTTTAAAGTCTGTTTAAGATGTAATTAGATCCCATCCCCACTCTCATTCTAGCAGCTAATACTTCTTCTACTTCAGCTGTAGATTGGAGGATTGTTCTCTATTGAGAGTAAAGGAGAAGTTCTCTGGACTGGGGCATGGCTGGCACAATTACGGGAAAGAGGGTGGGGTAAAAATAGGGCTGAGACTTCTGAACTGTCTCCTCGCTTGAGTCTCACAAGGTCAGGCCCTAGGCCTATATTTTCTAGGTAGGAGTTGTGAACATCTTTCTGGCAGAGGAGACTAGCCTAAAGAAGAAAGCCCTAAAGATGCAGCATGGTCTACCCAACAGACCAGTTCAGCTGTAGCCCTCTCTAGTGGAGCCTCCTTGACGAGTCCCACTTTGATCACTCAGAGTGTCCTGTCAGTTTTTGTTGTTTCACTCTTAAATATATCCTTAAATGTTTAAGGAAGTCTCTTAAAATGAAAATAGAAATTGAAACAAGCAAAGAATGCATATTTAAAATAAAATATGCAAGAAGAGAGAACTTAAAAAAAAAAAACCCTAAAACATCACCAACCACCACCAATATTTTTATCTGTCTTTAGAGAGATAAGAGAAGATATTACATCCATGAAACAGAAACTGATCTTTATGTAAAAGGAAATTTCAAGAAACAAGAAGAAACTCTTAGAAATTAAAAATATGATAGCTTTGGGCTCTAAGTGGTTGGAAAACAAAATTGATAAATCTTTAGGGAAGTTGGGAAAAAAATCAGAGATAGAAATTTAAAAAAATATGACAATTAGATAACCAATCTAAGTTCAACATTTGAATACTATGCATTCCAGAAAAAAATGACTGAAGAAACATTGGGGAGAAAACCGTCAGTGATACAAGTCTAGTACATTTTCTAGGACTAAAAGGCATTAGTTTCTGGATTGAAAGGGCTCATTTAGTGCGTGCACAATGGGATGAACTAGGCCTATACCAAGGGAATATCATTGTGAGGTTTCTGAAAAGTGGGGACAATTAGTTGACTTTACAAGTTTCTAGAAAGAAAAATATAAAGAATCAGGAATCAGCTTGGTTTCAGGTGTTTTAACATGGGAAGCTAGAAAACAATAGAGCAGTGCCCTCAAAATTCTGAAGGAACGTGATTTCTAGTTAAGAATTTTATATCCATTCAAACTATCACTCCAGCGAAAAGGTAGAACAAAGACATTTTCAGATCAATAAAAGTCTCAACAACAAAAACAACAGCAACACTCCCAAAACAAAAAAGCTAACAAAGAAGAAAAAACTTAGTTTCCATGCACTTCTTCTTAGTAAGCTATAGGGGGAAGTTTGTCACCATAAGGAGGGAGTAAACCAAGGAAAACATGGGATTCAGGAAAGTGGGGATCCAGCACAACAGAGACGTAGGTAGAACATGGAAAGGGGGTCCTTCATAGTTACCATGACGCAGACATAGGATATTGATCTAAATTAAATTATGATATAGCTATTGAGGAGAAAAAGTTAAAAATCAGCAAGAAGATTTATAAGCATGTTATTTAGAAATATGGAATTAAATACTTACGGACACAACTAAGGAATTAAAAGTGGTAGTTGTTAGGGAGGGAGAAATGAGGGGTAAGGAGGTTTTTGTTTGTTATTTATTTATCTATTGCAACAAGCCTTTTAGAACTATTTGACTCTTTAAATTACGTGGATTTATAGTAGATAAAAATAAAAACTGGGAACAATAAATAGCTTATTGCTGATAAGTAGCTATTGCCTTTTGAGTTTTCTCACATAAAAATAAAATGAGAGTCTTATATTGTCTGTTAATTTATTCAACCATTTTTTTTTTGAGCATGTGTTATGTGCTAGGTATTGAGGCAGTTTCTTTTCTCACTGTTTGCTTTTCTTCATTGCTCCTGTTCTGGGCCTTCCCTCCGGGACTCTAAGTTTAAGTAACTAGTGACTACTTACCTGTCCCATACTCCTCTCTCCCTAGATTTCTGCTGGGTATGGCTGTGGCTCTAATGTTGTGGCAGGAAATTCTCTGTTATGCTTCTTTTGTTGCTCTTGAATGGTAGGTTGTCGGGAGTGATACATTTTATTTTATTTTTTTCTAAAAGGAAGAAAGAGTGTCCCCGTCACAAATTCCTAGAGAGCACAGTTTGTGGTTTGCTTACCACAGTACCTGGAACGTAGTGAGCACTCATGGATGATGACCAAGATGGTTCTGACATTTGCTTATTTCCTCTCTTCTGCCTCTCCTCTTCAAGGTGGACCAAATATCAACTTTACTGCACCCTCAGAATACCCGTTAGCTTTGGCAGAATATGGCCATTGGAGAGGCTCTGTTTCAACCCTCCTGACCCCCCAATATTTACACTTTTGCTACCTGAAATCTAATTGTTTGAAATTCAATACTTTGAATCCCGAAAGATATTTGGAATGTAAGCAAGCACACATGTCTCTAAAAGGAAGGATGCTACGAACTGTTATCATGGTAATTTCCAACCTGGAGTTCCATACTCCAACGTCTCATCAAAGACATAATGGTGGCCAGAGAGCTCATTTTCATATTTCAAAGCCCCTAATGGAAACCACCCGTTTATTCAAGATCAGACTATAAAGAGTCACTAAAATGTCAAGGTTCTTTGTTCTCAGCTGAAAGAGAATCTATCAACTTGATATGGTAGCTCTGGTTTTCCCATGCTGCTTAAATGCTCCAGTTAGCAGCCACTCGTCTTTATTAAATATAAAACTGGCAGAGGGAGATAGCAATTATCAATATAGTTTATTTGGTTGGTAAACCCTTGCCAAAGGCTGTTTTGGTGTGGTGGAATGTGAAGGAGGTCTGTGGGAGCGAAGAGGTGAGGACACTGCATGCTCGCTTACTTATTCCTGGGGATTTGTTGGGAGCTGGGCAAAGGAGGGGGTGCAATGAGTAGTGTGTCATGTGAAGGCCTCAAAGATCAGCCTCACTAACCTACTTTAGCACTTTGCTGACGGCTGGCTTGAGGGTCTGGGGCTCTTGCCCAGCTTGTTGACTCTCCTTGCATTTCAAATGCCATCACACAGCCTTGTGGTAGCAGAGATAAATGCTCCAAGAAGCAAAAGAATCCAGAGAGAACAGGAGCCTCAAGCTGTGAAAGATGATGGAGACCATGGCTTACTTTCTTGCCTTGAAGAAATCACTTGTACTTTTCTGGGGCACGGGGAAAGTGCTCTGTGCTGGAGAATGGAGATTGGAGATGTGCAAGAATGCTGTTTGGCAAACAGAGGTGTGCCTTGGCTTCCAGCAGGTTAGACTTTTGAGCCCAAACTAAAGAAACCCAAGATGGAGATTGTATGTGTAACTTTGCTAGCCCATTGACCTCTTTGGTGACTTGCGGGATAGAAATGGTTTGGGAGACTTTTGTTTGTTTGGAAGCAGAGGTACTTGATAAATGCACCCTGACCTTGTGTGGCACTTAAAACTGCCACCGCAGACTTCGATACTTAGTTGTCCTCTGTTTGTTTTGATGTGTTCTAATTCTGCGTTTCCAACGGGATTGTTAGGTTTCAGTCATCAGTTTGTTTACCAGTGAGCCTACGTTTTCTCCTCTGTAAAATGCTTATTTGCAGGTTTGTTGTGAGTTTTAGGGGTCCGAGGATTGAGTTTTGCCTATCTAAATCCCACTTGCCTTGACTACTCCCACCCACCCTTCCCGGGCTCTCTCAGAAAGGGTTGTACTTCTAAGGAGCAACGTCCCAGTGAGAGACATGCCCACTTCCTTGAAGCACCCCAGTAGCACCTGATAACCACCTTCTGATCTGAGGGCCCTTGTGTCCTCTCTCTGAGTTCAGACCAGCCGGTTCCTAGTAGCAGATCATGAGCCCATTTGTCCAGCTGGGATGAGGGAAATGATTTCACTCTCCAGAGAGAGAAGCCTCACTCCGGTTTGCTTTCTACATGGAGTCTGAGAATGCAAGAGAAAATGGAGGAAATGAAGGAGTCACAGAGGGCTATGGTATATTCTTTATCTTCCACAAAAATAAATGAAGGAATGAAGGAATGAATAAGGAGGACATGCTTTTGACATACAGTAACTCTACCCATTGAATGACCCTGGGTGTAACTAATTGGAATAGCTAATCATCTAGAAGTAGACCTAGAAATGGGATGGAAAGAGGAATGGAAGTACCCTTCACTAGAGTAGTAAACAAGAAGATGGGACAGGCAGAAATTGCCTTCCTAACAAGGAGAATTACAGATGATGCATATAGAACCCCTAGCACACTGCCTGTCCTGTAGAAGGGCTTCCCAAAGGGTAACTGTTCTTATTCACAGTGGCTTTGCCATTCCCAGAGTTGTCCATGCTATAAACACAGAACTTCACTAAGATGAAATTTCTATATCAGTTTGTTATTATAGACCATTTTACTGACAACCAACATAAAGCAAGTAGGCATCTTAAGTAAAACTAGAATAATTTCTGTCCCTCATTTGCCCATGCTTCTGGAAAACCCATGGATATGCCTTCCCTATTAAAAATAGGACCATTGAAATTTGTATCATGCTTTAGAACTTATAATGAATTTCCTCTTATGTTATTTGACCCTTTTTGATGACTCTGTGAGGTAGGTGGTATGAGTATCCTCACTTTAAAGATAAGGACATTGAAATGGCTCAAGTACCGTGCCAAATTTACATGGGAAGTAAATGGCTAAGGCAACATAAGTCCCTGGACTCCACATACCATGCTCCTTTTTATAATCCCCAGTGTTTCTTCTACCCAGCTGCCATTGTCCAGTAACAAGACAGGTCACTGATTACCTTCTGATGGCAGGAATCATGTACAGCCTTTTCTATCTTCCAAGGGGGTAAAGAAAATGCCTTTCAGCTTGTCGTAAAGGTTTACAAAAAAAAAAAAAAAAAAAAAACGGGATCCAGAAATGTCTTCGAGTCTGGTCCAGGTGCCAGAAGAGTTTGGCAAGTGAGTTTACCATCGGTGAGTCAGGCCCTTCTCTGCACTCCCCCTGGATTTTGGATCGATGTTGCAATGACTCTGGCAGCTCCGTGCATTTCCCTTGGCCTCTAAGGCATTTATTCCAGTGATGATGATGGCTTGTCAGGGTCATGGCCCTAGTACAAAGCAAGGCTGCTAGTGCCTGACTAAAATAACTGGAGCCACCTGCAGGCGAGGCTGGCTTCTCAGGCTCAGGTTTATAACTAGCTGAAGTAAAATGTTCCTATTATTGTGTTTAGCAGAAATCAAAAGTAGCATCTTTGTTTTGAATTCTGCCTGAGTTATTGGAAAACCAAGTTGCCTACTACCATGCATAGTTGATGAAGGTACCTAGTTTCTCCTTCTAATCATCAGGGTCTGGAATGTCCCTATTCCTTCTATTTTTCTGTATAAATCCTACTTGCCCGCAAGACCTGCCTCCTTCATGGAGTCTCCGTTCCAGAGTGCATGGGACGCTGTTGTTTGTCACACAAGTTGGTGCTTTATTAAATATTGCCATGCACTGTTTTCTGATTGCTTTGTGTGTGGTTGTACTGACTCTGTGTTCTTCGGGGTCACACACTGGGTCTGGTTTGTCTTTCCTCTATCTCGGAGTGCTGGATGTGCTGGGCACAAAGGAATGCTGACAAATACATTTGATGAAACATAGGGAAAGTTATAGAAAAAGTAGAGATCTAGGAATTCAGACCTGGTTTTGTTACCGTGGACAAATCCCTTCCCATCTCTGGGTTTCAGTCATTATCTGTAAAATGAAAAAGAATTGAACTGGATGATCTTTAAGGTCTATTTCAAATCTAGAGTTTTAGGACTAATTATATATTAATTAAGAGATATTCTCATTGTTTTTAACCTGTCTATATGCACTTCCCACCTTGCAGCCTGTCTTTGGCTTAACAACAGTACCTATGATTTGGCTGCATGTAACTTAAAAAATAATCTTTATTTCTAAGAGGAAGGTCACAGGGGAGAATGAAGGAATATTGAGTAGTTTTTAGAAGCGAGCCAGACAAACCTGGGTTTAAATCCTTTCTCACTTACTAGTTGTATAATCTTGAGCAAGTTACCTCATTAAAGACCCACTTTAATCCTCAGAAATATGGAGTTAATAATATCAGTTTCACTAGGTGATCAATGAATAAGTGAGATAAGCATGTATCTTATGTAAGTCTCAATAAACAGTGATGGCAATAATAATTATTATAATTTGGAAGCACAAGAGTGTATCTTCTAATTCTCCGGTGACCATTTTCTGATTTGTAAACTATTGGATGTATTTGAAGACAATGGCTTTCTCATTGTAATATACAGTGTATGTTTTGAAGAAAATAATTTCATTTCTAATAAGAACACTAGCAGTACTAATTATGCAAATGATAGCTTTTTATTAGAGTTCCAGAATTTGGAGAGACTTACAGAAACATGTATTGAGTCTCTGGAGGCTCAGATTTCTGGTGGGTGATTCAAATAGACTGCTTTTATTTCCTGCCAGTGCAAATAAATCAAGTATAAACCTTTACTTTTTAATCAAATTATGAAAATGGAACCGATTCAATGATAAAGAACTATTTTAATAAGACATTTCATTCTTGAGGTGATTTGCTAAAGAAAGACTCTTTAGTTTATCCCTGAACTACCAAAAGCAGCAGACCCACTATTGCATTTACTTCCTCCCACTCCCAGCTTCTCTGGATGTAAATGACTAAAGCTTCTTAAATGTTAAAGTTGAAGGGTGGCTCAGTCAAGTAAGCAATGGACACTAAAAAATATTTTGGGTCTGAATCAAAATTTTCTAACTGCCTTGCTCTGAGATGCCGGGAAAGTCCTTACAAATCCTGGATATCTGTCTCACTAACTGCGAAAATGGCATGATAGCATGATGAACATAACCTGATTTTAGAGAGTATTAGTAAGGAAATAAAACGTTAGATGACCCTTTTCTATTTAAGTGAAAAAATGAATGGTCACTTTTGGACAGAGCCCAGGTGTGTGTGTGTGTGTGTGTGTGTGTGTGTGTGTGTGTGTGTGTGTGTGTGTCGCACGCGTGTGCATTGCACGCGTGTGCGCGCACACACACACACACACACACACGAGCCTGAAGTTCAAATATCTGTACAGGTTTCTAGCACACAGTGTCTTTAAAAAGCAGAGAAAAGTGTTTGATCAAAACAATGCCTTTCCATCGGTGGTAGGTGAGCTAGACTTAGCACTTGCAGATATCTCATGTCTTATTTTGATAATTACATTTATCTGAGTTTCAACTTTGACTCTTGGAATCAGAAAGAATTCCAGATGATAGAAGAGAACTAGAAAGCCACATTGTAATAAATACTCAGCACAAAGAAATAACTGAACAGCGTACATTGCTGAGGGTGTGTGGCTAGTGAAGAAATATCTTTGGATAAAATAGGACAGGGTGAAACTTCAAAGAAGTCTCTCTGCCCATTAATCCCATTAGTGCTCCAGTGATTTTTCAGAGATATATTATCTCTGGAGAAACCTGTTACATCAGCCCTCCAAATGTTTTCCCAATCCCATTAGGCCTAGAAAACATTCTATACTGTTGGGATGATGGGCTTTTGTGCCATGTTTACCCATATTCCTTCAGCTCGTTGTCCCTACTCACCGGTCCCTGTCAGGAGCAGGGAAATGCCTCCACCCCCAGTCATTAGCCTGGTGAGACTTTAACTTAACCCCTATGGAAAACGAGAGAAACTCAAATAGAATGGGGAGGCAATATGTACTCAGGTTATCTCAAGGTTGGCTAACCATTTCTTCATATAATTTTTGGTGTTTATTGAGAATTTTCATGATAGGTGGTCATAGTGTCCCCATTTGAAATGCCTCTTTAAATTAGAAGTGAGATACCTAAGGAGTGTCAAAAATGAGAGGAAAAATTGCTTTCCTTGAAGTCTCCCTCTTTGTCTAGTATGGTGGGCACAGGAGTTTGCCAATTGCTAGCCTTATAAATAACCTCCTCACAGTCTCAGTTTTTTTCATACGTAAAATGACATTAATAATGATGCCTCCCTTATAGGATGGTTAGGAGAATTAAATGGGTTCGTATTTGGTAAGTGCTTAGCACTATACCTGCCTGGCATTGTAGAAGGCACTCAACAAGCGTTAGCTAAAATTATGTTACCTAGTCTAAGGGAAAGGGTTAGTAGGCCTGTTAGGAATTGGTATTTGGAAGGAAAAAGATCATTTTGGGAAAATAGAGATTAGGGAGAAGACTGATCAGCAGGCTTCTGAGCTTGGAAATGGGCAGGATGTGAGCATATCTCTGTACTAAAGTGCCTGCATCTTCCTTGCCACAGAAATAACCTACATAGGACCTAGTAAGATAAAAAGAACCCATTTGGTTTTAAGACTGTGTGAGCATGTACAAAGGTGCTACCCATGAGTCAATATCATTCTCAGTTACTTTATTCATTACTTCATTCGTTCAGTCCACATCTGTCATCACACCTGTGCTTCACAATGATGCTATAGATAAAAATGATCCACTCCCTTTCATTAAGAAAGCTGAAGGAGAAAGCAGACAAGCAACCAGACAACAGGTTCCTGAGTGATCAGGAGGAATGCAGTACACTGGGGAGGCTTCTTGGAGGAGTTAATGCCTAAGATGGCCAGGGGAGAAGGATGTTCCTGGTAGAGACTGCTGCATGTTCAAAGGCATGGCTGGCAGAGCACTGCATAGACAAGTTCTTGTCTGCTAATTCCGATGTCTAAGTCATCTCAGTGTCAATCTCCATTGATGACCTATTTTCTTAAGTATGGATGATATTGTCCTGTATCTAGTAATTTTAGATTGTATTTTGGACATTGTCAATGATATATTGTAGAGCCTATGGATTCTATTTTCCTCTGAAGAGTATTAATTTTTTATTTTAGCAGGCATGTAATTTGAACTCAAAACACTAAACTCTATCTTTCCTGTGGGAGGCAGCAGCTGAAGTCTCTGATAAGTTCCATAAATCTTAGCTAGAGTGCTTGGAATCTCTCCCATGCATGTGTAGCTCAGGAGTCAGCTAGAGATTTGGATGGAGTTTATGTGCAGAATTCCTTCTGAAGCTCTTTTTCTTTTTTTTTTTGAATGTCTCCTTTTATTTTCCAGCTGCTGCAACCTTTTTATTCTGATTCTGCAGGTTTATGTTTGATTTTTAGTCACTCCACAGGGTGCTGATTGGGGCCTGCTCTCAAGTAAGACATCGCAAAACCCGGAAAACTCATTCAGCGCTTTCTTCTCCCAGTTTCTTTCTTCTTCTGGTTGCTCTCTACTATACACAAGTAGTTACTTTTAATTTCCTCTTAGGTAATAGCTGTGAACAGATAATCAATCCAATATAAACTACTTTGTGTGTGTCTGTGTCTGTGTCTGTGTTGCAGAGTGTTGGAAAGACACATAGCTTAGGGAAAGGCAGAGGCCAGATCATTAAGAGCCTTGTGTGTTACACAAAGGAATTTGAGCTTTGTGCTGAAGGTTGTGATAGAGAGCTTTAATTGAAAGAATAAAATTATCAGAATTGTATCTAAGAAACATTTCTTGACATCTGTATGAATGATAAGCCAGAAGAGTAGGAAGATAGCTAGGAGGCTGATGGGTAAACCAAAGTTAAGTTTTCACCTCTGTAAGATGAAGAGTTTGAACTAGCTGATCAATAACATCTGTTATAGCTCTAATATTCTGATCTTCCCTTTTATGCCCTTACCTACCTGGCCTTAGTGGAGCTGGGAGTTCCTGCAAGTATGTGTTTCGCAGAGCACCATACACAGTGCTTTGATCCCAGGCTTTAAATGATGCCATTAGAGAAAAATATAGGTGGTGGTATTCTATGGTTTGTGAATAGATTAAGGTAATGGAGCACACATCAACACACATGGAGGCACCATAGATAGTTCACATCCTTTGAATTTCTCCAGTTCCCCCATTACCTCCTGTATTACAGTCCATATTTGGTTATCCCATGTGATCTTAAATGGGCTTCTATGAATCTGGATTTGATTTTGTTCAGTCCTCAAAGAGATGAGATGGTCCTCATAGGAACCCAGTGATATGGACCCATTGCAGTCGGGGAACCCAAACTGGGAAGGGTGGAAAGATATTCTATTACAGTCCCCTGAGAACCTCAGGACATGCTGATAGCCGTGTAATGGGCATGTTGATTTTATCCTTCCCTGCTTCTGAACCAATAGGAAAGTGAGGCATTTCTGAGCCTCAGATGCCCTGCACCTCCTAAGGCTTCCTGAGAGCAAAGAGCTCCTTCATATTAGAGATCACAAATGACATATTGAAAAGCAACATCTGTTCTTGCTGAGGAGGCCGGTTCAGAGTTCCCTAGTTCACCTTCAGTATGACACATTTACACATGCTTTGCCTCAGTGGAACCTCAGGCTCTTAGTGCTTAAAGCTAGTTGAATGTGCCACCCGTGGCAAGTTAATTCTATGTTCAGTTCATAAAACATTAGGTTTTGGGAGTTACAGAGGCAGCAGCATAATTCTAGCATGCAGTTGCTTACATGCACCTGTAAACAAGGCTTCTCTCTTGGGAGTGCAGATCGGGTGTGGTGATTGGTGAATTACCTTCCTGGTTTTTTACTTTGGATGTCATTTTACTCAGAATTAACTAAGTGATGTCTGAGATGGCTCTATGATCTGTTTCCAGCTTGGGGAATATGAGTATATCAGTTCAGATATTTACTAGGCACCTGGACTGGGTCTGGGAACATGCTAGTGATGAAGATTCAGTTCTCGTACTCCGGGAAGCCCTAGTCTCCATACCTGTTCATGGCCTTTCCATGGCTGCTTGACTTTGTGCTTTGCAAAATGAGCTTGTAAACATTTCCATAGTGGTTCTCTCTCTTCTATCACACACTGTGGTCACTGAAATGGATTTGGTGAAAATACCAGGGAGTGGGTGAATGAGCTTTTGGCATGGGATGTTCAAGTTAGGTCACACATGACATTTTGCCGGCTTCTGTTTTATTGGAGCTGGTGTAATCAGGCCTGTGCTTGGACTCCTATGCTATTATTTGAGGGTGTTTTGAGACCTACTCCAGGTTTGTCACCTACTTCCTCGCCCACGTTCCTGAACTTTTTTTGCTATTGTTATAACTCATGACATCATCACGGATTATTCTATGGGTTATCATGGGTTAAGGCAGGAGTCTCCCAACCCCTGGGCCGTGGACTGGTGACAGTCTGTAGCCTCTTAGGAACAGGGCTGCACAACAGGAGGTGAGTGGTGGGCAAGCAAGCAAAACTTCATGTGTATTCGCAGCCGCTCCCCAGCACTAGCATCACCGCCTCAGCTCCACCTCAGATCATCAGACATTATATCCTCATAGGAGCACCCATCCATGGTGCCAAAAAGGTTGGGGACTGCTGGGTTCAGGCATTGCCTCCAGAATTCTCCTGTTTATGAAAGCCTATAATATTGGAAGGAGTTGATTGAAGAAACACTTAATTGTGACTTAATTATGAAGTTGCATCTGGGAACGGCGAGTGGCAGAAGTGGGAGGTAGGGTTTACTTTCAGGGGCTGAGAGAGAGTGGTACAAAAGAACATGGAATAAGAGGAAATAGGAAGTCTCTCTGCTGGAGTTTTAGTAAGATCTATGCCTGTTTTTGTGTGTGCAATATTTTGTTCGTTTGTTTGTTTTTTATTCTTTTATCTCTACCACTTAGCCCAATGTTTGGCACATAATAGATGCTCAGGAAATAAAAATTCAGGTTCAGCCTTTGCTGATAGACAGTTAGGTCTGTGAATCTTGGCCTGATTTAAACCTGACCAGTACTGAGTCATTAAAGCATTCTTTACATTTTGGACAGTGGAATTTTTGACCAGTCTCATTAGTTTTAATGACCAGGGCTGTGAGGAAAGGTGTGTCCTTCCCAATATGAGGGTAAGCCTTCTGCTTTGATTTACCTATTGCGATTTAGATGAGACACCCATATTTAAAGGGAAAAGTCCATTTTAGAACAGAAGAGAGAGGGGAGCTCAAGCATGACCTAAGGAAAGAAGAGGGGCCGCTGTTCTGCCACTCTGTGAGTGGTTGACGTAGCCAAGTTTGACTTCAGGACTGGGTCTTGGCCCAAGATAGAGCGTATCCACTAATGAGGCAAATGGCTTCAAGAAGATCAAAATAATTAGTCAGTTTCCACTGCTCTAGTGACTCACTATCTTAAAGACCTTATGTTCCAACTTCAGAGTTAGGGAGCTGAGGTAGAAAACGTCTGGTTCCTACTCCTTGGGGAATGCACCTTGTGTCTGAAATGCCTCTGATCTTGTAGAGATGGAAGGAGATTAAGTTCTTCTCTGTTGCCTTGTTTTTGCTTTTCTCCCTCCCTCCGTTAGGGGGCAGGAACATGAGAGAAACGGTGCGTGCTTGTAAGGTTGAAGTAGGATGAAAGGGTCAGTTGAGGGTAGATGATTTGAGATAGATGAGTGGCCAGGCAGAAAGGGATGCGGCTGGAATGCTTACAGCCCCCTGGAGTAGAGAGAGCTTGCCAGGCCTGCAGGGACTTCTGAGTGGGTGCTTGGTGGGCATGGCTTTCTGTATAGGAGTGGGACTAGCGCCTGCCATTTGAGAGGAGTAAGTTGTTCCCCTCAGAGGCAGGGAGAAGGGCTGATGGTCTTTGCATCTTGAACTCACCCATCTGTGTGCAGCCTGTAATTTGCCCTGTGGCCGGGCGAGCTGGACATGCACCTTGCGGCTAGTTGACAGTGTATGGCGATTTAAGTGCTGGGCTGGATTACTGAGGCCATCTTTTCCATGAGGGTATACTCAGAGAGGTGAGGTGGATGTGGGTCTGGAAAGCATATTAACATATTCTTTGGGGCAGGAGCAGCATGACCTGTCACGGTAATAAGCTTTGTAGCTGTTTGGCCAGAGTCAGAGTTGTATCTAATGGGATAGAAATTTCTTTGGAACTGAGCAAGTTGGCCCCCTTAGAAATTGAACCCTTGCCCTTTGTTCTCATGAGTCCCGCACTCCAGCCAACCCGCAAATAGGAAGCTGAGGAGAGAGTGAGTGCGGCCTGTTGCACAGCATCACTGCTGCGGCAGGGCCAAGTCAGATGCACGTGGTACACGGCAGTGGCCCACCTAACAAGTCTCTCAAGAAGAGAGTGTCGTAGAAAAGCTCAGACTGAGGGGTTCTCTTCTGCCACTTCCTAAGTAAGTGACTTTCGAGATATCATTCAAACCCTTAGACCCTTCCTTCTGCCCCTCTTTCTTTCCCTCCTTTTCTCCACAAATACTTTTTGAGTACCTCTCAAGGATTGTAAATGATGGACATGCGTTGAAAACTAATATAGACAAGACTGACATTCTGGAGAGAGGGGAGCAATGGAAATGAGGTAAACAACCAAATAAGGAAGACTATTTCAAATACTGGTAAGTACTGTGAAGAAAATTAGGCCATGGGGTGGAGAGTGCCAGGGGAACGTGGCTATTTTCACGGGGCAGCAGGGGAAGGCCTCCCTGAGGTAATACTGTTGGGGTTGTGACAAGAACCCATCGTTATAGGTTTGGGAGAAGGCTCATTATAAACAAGGCAACAGCAGATGCAGTGGCCCTGAGGTGGGGAAGACCAGTACATAAATGAACTCGATGCTCTGAGTGTGGACAGAGCCTCTGAATCTAGGTGTGGAGGAAAGCTTTTCCAGAATTGTTTATACTTTGGACTGCGAGCAAGAAATAAAATTCTTTTGTGTTAAGTCACCTAAATGTTGGTGTTTACTTGTTAGAGCAGTGAGTACGACCCTAACAAATACAGTATAAATCACTGCATCTACCAGTGCAGGCGACCTAAAGCAAATGTAGAACTTGAGCACAGGAAAGGAAAGCCAAATATCACCTCAGTGACAGGAGGCATTGGAGAGCCAAAGGGGTGGTCTTCATCTCTACTCTTGTTGTAGTCTGAGCCAGAGGCTCTGTCTTGCTCTAGTGTCACTTTAAAAGGCAGCATTTCCAGACTCTGGTCACGTCTCCAGGAACAATAATGTGCTTGATCAAAAGTACCATATGGTTGCAATGAATCAAGACCAAATTATCTTAGGTTTAAAAATTAATATTTTTAATGATGATAATAAAAGACCACAATTTTATGTCATGCTTTTCTTCTGAAGAGCTTAAAATGCAAGCATTAAAATATATGTCCAAATATCCTACCAACTGTGCCTTAGGAAGAAATGGAGACCCACAGAGAATTTGGGAAAATGACTTCAGGCTTGAAGATAAGGCTCAAATCTTTCCTTTATCTTTATCTCTGACCCCATAAAGATAGCTAATCTTTTCTAGCTATAAAGCAGTATAGTGTGATAGAATTAGGGAAATGGGATTATCTTAATGTCACAGTAAGGAGAGAAACAAATAAGGGTTTGGGGTTAATTAGATACTACCAAATGCCAAGATTGGAGAAAATTGTAATAGACTTGACCGAAGAACCTTGTCAATAGAGAGAGGATACAGGGCAGGGCCAGGGAGTAGGGGAAGAGTATGTATCCAGTTTTGGCCAGTAGAGGGGGACTCATCAGGAAGTATTGAGTTCTGAGTGGTGGGGATAGTTGAGGACAGGAGACTGGCATCTATCTAAGAGCAGAGTTTAATATAAGGGAGGTAGATGATGGGCTGACAATGTACAGAGGGACATCTCTCAGGAGTGATAAAGGAAAAGTACAGAAGTTTCAGTGTTTGGCTCTAACCCAGATTCACTTCTTTACTGAACCCTGAGATCATAACCCAGGGGATTTGGGTAGAGTGGGCATTTACATCTGACGGGAGTACTTAGGAAAGGGTTATGACTCACAAAATTCAAAAGTGTTGCCAAGGAAACAATAGAGACCATTACTTGGTTAGTTTTCCATTTTCAGGAAGGTCCACCATCTTTAACAAAATTCACTAACCTTTTATTTAACAGGTATTAATTAATTAATTGGCTATTATGTGCTTCTCTTACCTCAGAGGAGCTTATAATTAGGATGACCATATAATTTAGCATCCAAACCAGGATGCGCTTGAGAAAGAAATGGGGGCACCATTAATAATTATGTGGGATACACAAGGACTGGCCTGAGCAAACTGGGAAATATGGTGACCCCACTTATAAGATATCATTCCACTCAAAACTAGGCACAATGAGATGCCTGCTATATGCCCACTATGTCTCCTCCTTCTGCCAAGAGTGGGTCTCTTTTTCCTCTCTGCCGGAGCTTATTCTCATTGTCAGCACCTGACCCCCACCCACAGCCACTCTAGCCACTCACTAGTCTTGTGCAAGTTACCTAAACTTTCTATGCCTTAGTTTCCTGGTCAGCAAAATGGGGATAACAGTAGCAGCTGCCTTGAAGTGTTGCAGTCAGAGAGAAATGAGTTAATGTGGATTTATACAAGGATCGCTCCTGACACACAGTAAATGCCCCTAAATGTAATGGCTGTTATTATGCTTCATTTTGAGACAACTGGTTCCTTACCTAATGTCTCCGCACTTTAGTTTCCTTGTCTGGGAAACAGAGACAGTAATACCTACCTTTTTTGGGCCTGGAATTCAATAGAAGTTAGCCCCCCTTTCTCCTTAGAATCAGCAGCAAACATCAAAGGGTGAGTTTGACACTCCTGTTCATAGATTTATTAGATAATATATTTAGATGTGGTTAAAGAACACCTCACTGAAGGGACAGGGGAGTTGCCCAAGGAGAAGGAAGCAGTCAGGGAGAAGGGTGTGTGACCTTAGATGGAAAAGGTAAACAGGAACCCGTAGAAGTGGATAGCCAGTCTTCTCAGCACCCTCAGGCAGGAGAGAAGAAGAGTGTCTGGGCTCTGTCTCAGGATAAAAACCAGAGGGGTTTTCTCTAAACTGGGGAGGCCAGGCACTTGGGCACATCTACAGTCAGGAAGTGACCGGCTCTTTTGCTTCTAGTATTTGACCTCCATCCAGAATAGCACAGAACTATTCTAGATACTTGGCATTTTTTTTTTTTACTTCATTAAGTTAATCTATAAAATAGGAAGTTATATCTAAAAATGTTTTTGTAATGGAAAATTTCAAACATAATCCAAGTAAAGAGACTTGTATAATGAGTTCCCGTGTACCCATATCCTAGCTCCGGCTTCAACAATTATCATCACTTACCAATTTAGTTTTATCTGGTTTTCATAAGACTTTTTTCTGAGATATTTGAAAGCAGATTTCAGTTTTATGTAATTTCAACCTGTAAGCACTTAAGTATGTATCTCCTATAGATAAGGACTTAAAAAAATGTCTAGGTGTCTGTATCGCCCCTGACAATAATAATACCAGCAAAGCCCAGTATTATCATTTAATACTTAGCTTATATTAAAATTTCTCTTATTATTTCAAACATATCTTTTCATAGTCGGTTTGAATCAGGATCCTAATAAGGTCCACACATTACAGTTGTATCTATGTCTCCTAAATCTCTTTTTATCTGCAGTTATTCCCCTCCCATTTCAAATGTCATTTGTTTTTTGAAGAAACCGGGTCAGTTGTCCTGTAGAATGCCCCACGTTTCGATTGGCTGACTCCCTCCTCATTTTGTCATTTAATTTTTTTCTTTTATCTTCCTTATTTTCTGGAACCTAGAGGTTAAGTTCAGGTTCCATTCATTCTGGAGGGAGGGAGGATCTGGGGTCTTCTGATTGGTACTGTGCAGTGCCTGTAGCAGCATGTAGAGAAACACTCTCAGCGATGCTGAGACTGGTGTGTGGGCTCAGGGGTTGTCAGCCACACCCCTCCGTCGCAAGGTTCCCCAGTCAACCTTCCACCTCACGTTTTAGCATCCATCGATGAATGTTGCCCCAATTCATTACTTCATTAGGGCTTGTGAAATGTCCACGTTTGTTTCCATCCTTCCTTTTGCCTTTATTAGCTGGAAGTCTTCTATAAAGAACACTCCCTCCATTATTTGGTTATCAAAATACAGTTTGACAGAAAAAGCAAGACAAGTGCTTTCCTGTCATTTACCAATTTTCAGAATAATGAATTGGTGTTTTAGCAAAAGAGTATAGATCTCGAATTAATTAAACAGATGTTTATTGAGCTCCTACTGTATGATAGCATGGTTCTAAAATCTATTGGTTCAGCAGTGAACAAAGCAGATAAAAAAATCCTGCCTTCTTATGGGGGAAGACAGACAATAAACAAACCAGTAAGTTGTTATATGGCCTTGTGGACCATTTTAAGGGCTCTGGTTTCTCCCCTGAATGGTTTGGGCAGCCCCTGAAAGACTTTGAGCAGAGGTACGATAAGACCTGACTTATGGGAGTAGTCAGGTAAGAGCAGGAATGAATTTAGATTTAAAAGCAGAAGCTTCTTTCTTTGTCAGCTGGTGTCTGGTAAGGGGGACAGAAGGTACTTCATCTGTTTGGAGGGAAACTGTGGGCATCTGGCTAGAAATTAGACTATAGGAAATGCTTCCTTTAAAAGCCATCCTTTAAAATTCACAGGTTTAATGTTTTCCTTGATATTGTTGAGCACTTCATAACATAAATTCCCAGGGTAGAAACCTTCTTCCCCTAGAATCCAAACTAAGCAACTGTATGTTCATTCTCCCAGAGGAATTGAATTTTGTGCCATACTAAAACTATAATACGTGGAGAAAACGCCACCACTTGACCCATTTCCTTTTATGCTTGGTTACGAGTCTGTCTTCATCATTACTAAAGAATTGGTGTTGGCTAACCAGGTACACGCAGTGGGGATTTCTGATAAGATTCTAGACTTAAGTTGCACTTGTGATGGCATAGGAGGTCCATCTATGCAAGGTCACCACTTTAACCATGACAATGATTGGCTTAACTGAGATGTGCCCAATGACATAGGGTACAGATTACTGGGCACCCTTTTCCTTTCCTTCCAGCCTTTGCCATTCAGCTTGGAGCACACCTTGTCATCCATACTGCCTTCTCAGCATCGAGAGAGCCTTTTTGTAGATGAACATCTGTCTTTGCCTGTAACTCCCACCTATCAAAGGCTGCTTATGATTTTCTGGTGCTTAGCAACCAGGAGAGAATACAAACACAAGCAGCCTGTATTCCTGTCAAGTAGCTGTTCCCCTCTTTCATCTTCTCCTCCGGGTTTGTATATGCAATGAAAACAGCCAGAGAGATACTTTACAACCTTAACTTAAACAGTGAATTTTTAAATTAAAAAAGAAAAATTAAACTGAATCTACCTCAAGCATATCTTGCCTCAAAGAAAGCTTGTAATCATTCTTTTTTGTCATCACCTGTCATTATTTCAGGTGCTTCTCTGTAACCTTCTGAGATTTTTCCCCCCACAGGCCTAGCATGAAGGTGCGATGCACCAAGAGAAGTGAGGAGGTCAGCCTCAGTACTCAGCAAAGTCCTTCTCAAACTGCAGGTTCTGCAGAGAAAAAAGGACATAATGAGGGAAATAGATTCTGCAAAGAAGGAACATGGCTTAGAAATGGGCTCTCTGCCTCTTAGTAAAAGGAAGATTGCTTGCTGGGTGAGTGGCAGAACATTTCAAATGGACAACAGTCCTTGATAGCTACCAGTAACCATCAAAATAGCAGGCTAGGAAAACGGAGCCCTCATACCAGGAGGCTTCTTGAGGAGCCAGAGGCTAGTAGGAAGGGAAAGGAATGGTACAGCATTTACTGAATATCTGCAAGGGGTCATGCATTGTTAGCCATGTTTCTTAAAAACACCCATATGGAGGCATGAACTTTGCTTTTTGCATGGGATGAACCTAACTCAGAATTGATGCTACATATGAGATCATGTTCTGCAGGCAACTAGAATCCACAGAAGACATAATGAGGGATGTGAGTTGAAATCCAACTAGTTGTCTTGTGGTGTCAAAGCATCTATGTGTCTGGGGAGCTGGCTGCTGAGACCTGGAGTTTCAGCCCCTTGTAGGGTTGTCACGAAAGTCTGTAAATATTTCTCAGCTCCTGGAAAATACACTACTTTCCCAGCCCCTAGGCAGACTGTACAACATCTTTCATGACCTAGTTCTCTCCAGGGAGACTTCGGGGCTGCTTGAGTACAGATTCTTAGCAGGACCTGTGGGTGTCCTTTTTTTTTTTTTTTCAGATGAATTTCACAGGCTCCAAGAAGAAAACAAAAAGATAGGAGCACTGGGAGTCTTTTCTGTGGTTAGAACAAGTTAATATGTGTGTGATGGATTAAGCAGTCATTAAAATGAATGTTTGAAGTCTTGAATCCAAACTCTTTTAATACAGTCTGAGTATTCTCTTGTTTCTCCAAGTACTCATGGCCATTACAGGCATCCTGCTAGTTGGAACTGGGGGGTATAGCACAGAGATAATGAGGGATGCATTGCCAAAGAGGTATGAAATGTTCTCTGGGCCTGCTGATGGTAGGTTAGTGAACTGATGGTTTTGACCAAATTCTTGATCAAGGGAGTTGTCTGATAAAAGGAAAAAGTATAAACCTGTCAGTGAGGTCAGCACCTTAGACCCACAGACTCTTTAAAGTTGGAAAAACCTTTGAGGTCATCCAGCCCATCCTGCCCCATCAAACGCTTGATTGGCAGTTGATGCAGAAACCCTGGGCTCTGCATTCTGAACTCAGACCCAGACCCACACCGTTGGTCTAGAATATTATCATAATTACTGGGATGCTGGTAGAATATCGGCTCCAGACTTGAACCCACAAATTGGAAGAGAATAAGAAACAAGTTTGTCCAGAGGAAGCAACAGACATCAGTAAAGTTAAAATGTAAACACAGTGAGCAAAGAGTAAGACAGTAGATTCGAACAAAAGAACCAAAGTTTCGTAATGATGATCGCAAATGAATATTCAGTAGTTAAATAAAAAGTATCTTTGTTCCACTCTCATTTGATATGGGACTCTTCTCTCAGAAAGAGCTCGTACCTTCCTGCTTTGGTTCCTTCACCTGCAATCCACTGTGCACCCCACCACTGGCTGATCTCCCGAGAGTCAGCTTCAACCATGTGCCTTTTCTACAGTGAGTGAAAATTTCATCGTTTCTCTTTGTCTAACTGGAGAAAATTAGAACGTTTCATGCTTGGTCTTCAAGGCCCCACCTTTCTTTTTACACCCTTTGATTTTTTTTTTTTCAGATGGGTTCGCCTACTGCCTTCTGAGCAGGCCTTACTTTGAGTTTCACTCATGCTTGCTAGAATGGGAAGCATCTTTTCTAGTTTCTGTAACCTCCATCAGTGTTCCATCATAAGGCTGAGCACATGGCAGACGAATGAATGAACGAAACCTGCATTCTCAGTCAACAAACATCCAGGTACAAGCACACACCCATGTATCTGTACACACACAAACACCACACACTCCTAAGCACAGATGGAGAGAAAGAACCCCCTCTCTCTTCCCTGCTGCCTGGCAAAAGGTGACGGGTCTGGAGAGGTATAAACATCAACCTAAGCGTATGGTTGGCAGGAAGAGCATTAGGATGCAGCGGCTCCAGTTCTTCTTTCTCCCTGGAACCAGCATCTGCAGGAAGCCCAGCAGGTCGGAGCACTGGCGAGCCTGGCAGGGAGCCCTGCTCCTTTCAGCGGAAGCGAAGTGTCCCGGCAGGATGAGTCAGTGGGAGAATGGAACCAGAGAGTGAGTCACTTTGGGAGGAGAGGCTAAAGGATCTTCTCTGCTCAAAGATATTTTAGGTCTTGGTAGGTTTTCCCCACTTCTCTTGTTTAGATATAAGTCTGGGGCATGTGACTGCAGTGGCTAAGTTCTCAGCCTAAGGCAGAAAGCTTTCCCTCGGCTGTCCAGAGTGCTGTATTCTTGAACATTTTTGCTGACAGGGAGACAGTAAAGTGGGGTGGGGGTGGGGTTCAGAGGGCTGGCTTTGGAACCAGGGAAACTGAGTTCTTAGCACTTTCTAGAACCAGCGGGGGACCTTGAGTGAATGTTTTAAGCTCTCGAAGACTAGTTTTTATAATTTTAAAAGTGAGGGTTGTGAGTATCAAATGAGATTGCATATTCGTTTATCCCACAAGTACTTATCGGGTACCTGCTGTGTGTCTGGCATAGTGTTGGGTGCAGAGTACATGGTGGTGAATGCTGCAGAGGCCCACCCTCCTCTCTGGGAGGGTCACAGTTGGGGAGGCCCTTATGCCTAGTGACTACAGACAGGTAGTGCTCAGCACGTGACAGTGATTACAGTAATAGTTACAGTCAGCTAGTTTCTTTGCATCTCAGTTTCTTCATCGGCAAAATGTGAAGCTGAATTAAAATCATCTCAAAGGGGAAGTCTCTGAGCTTCTAGTCTTGGGCTGAAGTTTTTTAGCTCATGCTTGAGTTATTTAGAAAACTTCTAAAGGAGAGACAGCTGGAAGGGACAGCACCCAGGCCTTCAGTGTCGGGATAGAATTAAGATCAATATGATCACAACAGACCAAGTCTGATACTTAGGTTCCCAAATTCAGTTGCCCAAACACATGATGGGGGAAAGCAGACTTGAGGATAGTTTTATTTCTGTGTGATTGGGGCTGCTAAAAAGGTGACACAATCACAAACTGTATCCAGAGATGAGGGATGAATAGTGTTTAAGCTAGGGGAGGAAAAACAAGACTAATGATACTATTTTGGAGTTCTCATAGGCCAAGAGGTCTACATACATGGTATCATTTACTTATAGCTGATCATTGAATCTGCACAGGAAGCCCATGGGTGGATATTATTATTATTATTACCGTTTTATAGGTGAAAATACTGGAGTTTAAGTGAAGTAATGGATTGAGAGGGATGCTTGCCCATGACCCATAATGAACCACTATAGGATCCAGGCAAGAAGATGTATTTTAGGGGGTCATGTAGAGAGGGAGTAAACTGATCGTGGGTTACTTGTTAGTGTAGAACTCAGTGGGTGGATGCTATGGATTCAGTAAGGAGCTATTTAGAAATAGAACACATTTAGAAATAGGCTATGTGTTCTCCATCCCTGGAAGCATTCAGGCAGAAGCTAGAGGACTGTCCCAGACGTTGGAGAGGAAGTTCTGGTATTGGGAGGGACCTGGCCGGGTGACATGTGAGTGTCTGTGTGCAAAACAGTAATAGCGATCTCTGCCTTGAATCTATGTAATCTTGTTTAATAACATCCTCAACAAGAACAGTGACAGTAAAGTGCAAATAAATGACGTAGTCCTGGTGAAAGTACAATGCAAGCTTTGGTGTCCTGTATGTGAGAATGTGGCATGGCACAGTGACGGATCCAAGCATTCTGGGGTGGCATTCTCACTGGTGTCTTTTCCTTCTGCTTCTACCAGCCCCCTCTCCCAATGCCTTCCCCAAGCCTTTCTCCTTACAAGACTTTTTTTTTCTTTTCTTCCATACTAGTTTATATTGAAACCTACTGACATTTGTGGAGGTTTCAGTCTCCTTGACTATTGGTAAGCCATGTGTGGAGGTCATTGCTATCTTATAATATTGAGGTCACAAAATTTAAGGTCATTCTTGGAAAGTAGCTTCTACTGAAGTTTTTTTTTTGGAGAAGTGGTTAGCTCAGCTTTACACTTTCTCTCATTCTTTGTCTAATATATCTGGTAAATCTTTGTCTGGTGTCTACTCTAGGCCAGAACTGTGGTGGGCTGGAGACTCAGAGGTAACTAAGGTGTGTCCTGTGTGTCCCTCAGGGTAGGGACACAGGAAGGTAAACAGGCAGTGATAACATAGTGTGATGAGCATTGGGATAAAGGTACACACAGATCCTGTGGCAGCTTGGGGGAGGGGCATCTACCCAGATGTCACCAGGTGGGTTTGATGGTGCTATTCTCGTGAAGGGAGGACTTTGGAATCAGACAGGCCTTGGTTTTGGTTCTCAGTCCACCAAATGCCTTGTAATCATGGGCAAGTTTCTTACCTGCTTAGATCCTCTGGCCTCTGCATAGTCAATAGGGATACTATTACTTCCTTCACATGATTTCTGTGAAAATCAAGTTAAATGAATTAATTTGAGGAAATCATTAGCATAGTGTCTGGCTCAATAAAGGAATGTTTTCCTTCCTTCCTGACCTTGCGGGGTGGAGGGACAGATATCTTGAACTTGCTGTCTGTGAGTTTTTAGGCAGTGGTCCCTCAACACATGGACATAGATTGGTGCCCAGATGGATATCATTGGTAGCCAAGAGGAATGTTTTCTTAAATGTGGATTTTGGGGTACCTCTGCTACAGAGTCTATTTTAGTGAGTCTGTATGAAGGGGCCACACAAAAATCTGAAAATTCCCCAAGTGATTCTAAAGCATAGCTAGGTTTGGAGACTTGCTAAAAATATGTACAAAGAATGTGTGTGTGTGCATACATTTTTTCTGGAGAAAGGGCCCCTGATTTCAACCAGATTCCCAAAGTGCTTTATGATCCTACAAAAATTAAGAACCACTCTTGTGTGCTGTGTGCCAGTGGGCACAGAAAGTGGGTTTGGAGAATATGAGCTCAGGCTATGAAACAGTCCCCAGGGCTGACACTGCTTGGCCCTCTTTCCTCCCTGCTCTCTGCCCTCTCCCCCCACTCCCCACCCCCCAACCCAACTCCAGAAGATTCCCAGGGAAATAGCAATGGGTGGTTTGGTCACCTGGCACTCTGGCAGGTAGGTAGGCTGTTGGCAGGTAAGCAAGTGGTTGGGTCTTGGGGTATCTCGTCAGCTCTGTCTCTAGAGGTTCTTAAGATACTTAGATATAACCAGCCTGAAAAGTTGACATGGAAAATATTTCTGTCTGCTTCCTGTAAATGTAAAATCTGTTATGAATTACACCCATCTGAGTGAAAGAGGGAAACAGAGAGATTTGGTGTGTGCAGGAGAGCCAGCCTCCACACGGTCTGAAAGCTTTTGCTATTTTTCCTAATTGGCTCAATCTTTTTCTGAAAGGAATCTCTTTTCTCCATCCCATCCCCCGCTGCCTCGAGCTTCTGATTTCCTGGCAAGGCAAACGAGCATCAGACCTTGGATGTTGTCATTCTGAAGGATTTTCAGGTGTGTGATGGGAAAAGCAGGCAGGGAGGGAATGTTGGCTCTGGGTTTAAGAGCTAAGGGGACTTGTTTTTCAACGTGCCTTCTGAGGTTAGGGAACTTGGACTTTTTTCTTTCTTGTTTTCTGTATTCTTGTTAAGTCTCCTAAGATGCTCCATCCACTGGGGGAGGAACTCTGACTTCCCCTGTGATGCCCCTTCAGTTTACCACCGAGGGACAGAAGTTCACAGCTGCTTCCGGCCCCTATGGGTGACCCACTCTGCTGATCATTTGAACTAAGCTCGGGTTAGTTTGATGTTGACTTTAGGGCCGTGGCCCTTTGTTTGCTGTCAGAGCCAATCACAGACCATGTGGAGCTGAGAACGTGGTTTGCCTCATACAGAATCCCCCTCCAGGAGGCGACATCTAGAATAGGAAGTAGTCAGTGAGTGATGTGATTAGCTTTCTATGTAGTTGTTCATTTGTCTGTTCGTTTATTCCTCAACAGATAATTTTTGCTTGTCTACCCTGTGCCAGGGACAGTTTTAGGTACTGAAAGTATAGTGAAGGATGAGTCTGAGTCCTGCTTTTGTGGAGCTTAACTCCTGGTGAGGAAACGGGTAACTAGGCAATGTGATGAAGCAGACAGAATCTTGTTTTCTAAGCTGGCTTCTTCAGAGGCCCAGTGGCTTCCTGTTCCCACTTCCTTTACCCCCTAAATGTACTCATAGTACTAGGATCTAAATGATGATAACTTCAGTATCTTAAGATTCTTCCCTCCCATGGGTATTTGCTCTTAAGCTGGGGTTAACGTCTTACATAAAGGGATGTGGAGCGAACTTTTCAGGGACAAGGCCTGGAATTGTCCTCTGAAGCGGCTCATGCCCCCTGGCTGGCTGTGGCTCATTCACCATGCTCATGGCTAAGCTATGTGAAGATACAGATGTATCCACTGCTACCCTCCAAACTGTCTTTCTTGGGTTTCTACCACTTTGGTGTTTGTTGCTCTCACTTTACCAGTAGCCCCGGTTTCTCTCTATTTCAGTGTGCGGCTGGCAGGTGAGACGGAAAGGCTGAGGGAAGGAGGAATTGTGCATCAGGGGAGGGGGCGGACTGCTCTTCCTTGGCCCGCAGTGTCTTCCAGGCAACCCCCCTTCACTTCTCTGCTCTCCCTACTCACCACGTCTCCAAGGCCTGGTCCTAAACCCTCAGGGCCAGCATGCATGCCTGTCTACAAAGAACCACCTCTTGGCTAACACCTTTGGCACTTACCTCATGCCCTGCTTGTGTGGCCCTGCACAAAAGCTGCCCTGTCTCCTTGATGACCTTTTCTCACATATTATGCCTTCTTCATCTCATCCTTGAGGCCAGCTCAGACTTCTTGCAACATTTTAGCCATCTTTGTGGTCCTCACATGGAGAGTTCCCCAAAATCACTTGTGGCCTGACTGAGTGGTTTCCCCAGCCAGGCTACCAGTCATTTCCTAGCCAGTCTGGCTCCTCTTTTGAGCCTGAGGAGGCAGCCAGGTAGATTCATGTCAGCAGCTGCTCCCACTGCAGGCTATGGTTTTTGGTGAGCCGCTTTTCAGGCCTCCCGTCTCTCTGGGAAACCTGCCTGGCCTGGGACTGATTAGAATTACATGGCTGCAATAACGGTTTCCCTTCTCTACAGTGTGACCTAGCGTATTGCCTTGCACAGCTGAAGTCGGCCACACGAGGTAGAAGGTTTCCTTCCTGGTCTTCTTCTGGTCACTGGTCTTCAGCCGTCTGGCGGGTCTGCTCACCTCACGTTACGCAGACAAGAGTGAGGTTAGGATCTTGCTGTGTTAGAGCCTGGGTAGCTGGGTAGGGTTTGGTGCCCACTGCTTCACCGTTTTTGGGAAGGATCATCTGGTAGAAAGCTACACCGTTGTGTGCAGTGGGCCCTGAAATGACCAGCAAGCCATGGGAGGATGGCCATGGATGGAGTGAGGACACGCTTCAATGAGAAAAATGTACCTTCTGCATAGACAGAACTTGGATTTAATTTCCTTTTTTAATTATTCTTTTTAAGGCACGAAGGAAGAAAAAGACTAAGAACTTCAGAGGTCAGAGTCTGAGAGACAGAGACTGAGATGGAGACAAAAAGAGTCAGAGGAAAAGAAACACACAGAAACACAGAGAGACAGAGAGAGAGGCGGGAAGACAACAGGGTAAAAGATAGCCGGAGAGGATTACTGGGTCCCAGAGCTAGAGCCAGAGTGCGCGAGAGGGGAGGGCGCGGGGAGGGAGGGAGAGTGCGCACAACAGACGTAGGGATTTTCAAAGTATAGTTTTAATGTGGATGTCCATCTAGTAATAATAGGACTCCTGGAGTGATTACTATGTGCCAAGGACTGTGCTCAGTCATTTATAAACATGACCTCCTTTAACCCTTGTGACAGTCCTGTGAGAGGACTCTGTCCCTTTTTATACAAGAGGAAACTGAGGCTCCAAACAGGGTTCGTGGCTCACAAAGAAAGGACCTGGCGCTCTGAACACAGGTCTGGGTGACCTCAAAGCTTATAATTTAAACGTATGTGACACTTCCTTCTTTGTTTCTTGGGGCTGTACCATCCATTTCATCCCATGAGGTCCTTTCCCCTGAAAACTGGCTATGAGCGTACTCCGCTCCTTCTTCCTCATCACCCCTACCTCTGTTGTCACTCTGTGCTTTCCTCGTTGCCAGCAGAATCAATCACACAGGCTCACTGTTAAAGGGTCTCTTGCATTCGTGTGCCATTGTGTTTTGTGAGCCTTTCCCAGGCATTCATTCTATGGGTGGATATTATTGTCTACATCCTGTAGAAGGGGAAACTGAGAGATTAAATGATCGCCTAGGGTTGTACTGCACAACTTTTATGTAGGGGAGGTAGGATGCAAATCCACAGTGCTCGAGTTCAAGTTCAGTACTCTTCTACTTCTGGGTAGCCACCTCTCTGAGAAACAATCTCCATAGCGGCCACTTCATTCTGAGCCAAAGGAATGTCCAGGAAACCTGGAAGTGATTTGCACTTAGAGTCAAGATGGGACTGGTAGTGAGTGGAGAAACGCTGAGGCAGTGAGGAGCAGTGAGGGGGCACGGAGAAGTCGTCTTCTGAGAGTCATAGCTTGTTTTCAAGGCCCAGCATCAGAGTCATGGCTTACTCTGTTCACTCCTGGGAATTCCTGAAAAGCCTCCCCTCTATCAAAACAAAAAGTGTCAAGAGACCCACCATCCAGAGGGCGTGTTTTAGTGACCAGTGGGCCAGAGGATGGGACACCATGGAGAGAGAACCAGGCAAAGCCAAAGGGTCCAGGAGTGATGGTCACAGTGGGCAGGATACTGGCTTTGCTGTGTTGCAGCCCCCTTCTTTAAAGAGAAGTAACTGAGAAAGCAGATTTCCCTCTGGTGGCCCCTCGTGTGCTACATTCCTTATGGCTGCAGCAGAATGTCTAGCGCTCTAGGGCCCTTGGAAGTTCTGGTCTCAGAGCCAAGTCTGTTGACCCATCAGAGAGACTAAGCCGGTCCATCTGCACAGTGGCAAAGAGGAGGATGTCCACAGCGGCATCTCGATTCTGTGGTAGCAGCAGCAGCAGCAACCTGGAGCTGTCTCCCCTTAAACACTGGCTCAGGCCTCAGGAAAGAGCAGCTGTCAGAGAGACGCAAACATTGAGACAGAATATTCAACCTGTGTAAGAGTCTTTCCATGCAGAATTAAAACAAAATCCAAAAACCTTGTTGTCAACATGATATCTAGGGTCCACATGTTATAATAACTGCCATCTTCCCCAGGGTTAAGACCTTCCAAGACCCCAAGCCTGATATCTTGTAAGTCTACCCTTCAGTATATCTTAAAACATATCCACAAAGCACATCAAATAAAATATTTTTTGCTATAACAAAATTAGAAAGAATGGTTGTACTTTTTTTTATAATGTTGAGTTTTATTAATAGTAAATTATTCATTTTGGTCTTGAAACATACACTCATATCGATAGATAATTCTGTGGGTTGAGCTAAGCTACATTTGACTAGTCGACACATGTTAAGTTTTGTAGACACAGTTAAATATTCATTTTGATTTTTAGTTTTCTTTTATAATTTGGACCTAATCTAGTTTTGTGTTTGTTTTTAATTTCCAGTGTTTCTGTGGGACAATGAAAAGCTTGTAGGGTATAAATGTTGAGGCTCATGTGCCTAATGGAGAAACTATTTTCTTCCCTCCCCACCTTCCATCCCCAGTGAGAGAGAGAAAAAAATAAAAAGACCACTGCAGCAAATGGATATTTAGTTTCTAAACGTAAGTTATATTAGATTCTTAAGTCCTCTGGTCTCCTCTTCAGTGTTGTTTTTATAACTGTAAAATATAAGAAGTGTTAGCTAAGAAATGTGGAAAGTTTCTAAGTATTATAAACAGATGATGTTACGTCAGTTACCTCAAATCCTTTGGCAGGAGGGAAGGTATAAATTCTAAATGTGATTGTTTCAACCAGCTCGGATTTTCAGAAGTTTAAGGTAAAGAAGTGGGGGAGGTCTGGTTCTTGATTAACCTTCAACCAGCCCCTCTGTGTGGCTCTGGCATAATGTAGACACTGCACTTTTCCCTTAGTCCACAAAAGAGCCCTGTCCTGGCTGCAGCCATGACAGAAGCTGTGTGTGCAGATATTGAGCTCAGAGGGGCTACTGAAGCACAAAGGAAAGAGCTGACTTGGGTGATAAGAGCTGAGTACTTACCAGGAGAGAAATGCTGGAGAAAGCTGTTTTAGGCCAAAGGACTCGGTTCACCCGGACAGGTAGGAAGGTGCAGTCCACGGAAGCAGAAAGACACGCTGCCATGTGGGCACATCGTGACTTCCTGTTTGGAGGTTGAAGTTGCGCTCTGGCTAGGCTGTCCAACGAGGGGGCCAGGCCTAGCTTCCAAAGGGCAACTTCAAGGAGAGGGCTGCTAACCTCTGGAAAACTCTTAGCAAGTTGAGTGGGACCTGTAGAGGAGAGAAAGGAAGGAACATTTGGCTATCCTCAACCACAGTGACTTACCTGACACAGGAGAAACTAAAATAAAACAGCATGAAATTGAAGCAGGCCCTGTTAATGTGATATACTCATTAAGGGCTTTGAGAACTAGTGATATTTAAAGAAGGGGTAAAATCTCATAAAAAAAAAAAACCTGAGGAGTTTTATTACAGGGAACAGGCACGTAGATCCCTTAAGATCGTTGATTTAAGAGAACAAAGGAGGTCCTTGAAGTGGCTGCTGTTGATCGAGGTAAGAGTTTGGAATCTTTAAGGTTTGACGCTGGCACTTCCTAAACCCAAGGGAAGCATCTTTTGGGTCAGCTTCTGGTGCTTCTCTGCTGAGGGAATAGCACACCCAACCAGAACTTGCTCATCCTAAATGGAATGGAATCCCCTTTCTGCACTAAGAACGAGATTATGTGAAATCTGAAATTTATTTGAAAGAGGAAGGCCTTTTTTTTTTGTCCTGCATTACCATAAATGACACTGTCTTACTCTTTAATGCCTAATTAGTAATATTGTACTTCTGTGTGATAAGAGCTGAGTACTTACTGTGTGAAATGGTGTATTTAAACATTGCCGATCGATTTTAACAAAAGATTTCAAAATGCTGCGGGATGAAGTGCAGTGAAACGTCCCTGCCAGCCATCATCCCCCTTGAGGGAGGCTTTGTCAGCTTAGGTGTGCCTGTACGGTGGGAGCCACGAGCAGGAGAGAGGAAGTTTCTTGGCAAGTGGCCTCCTGGCCCCTGCCATGCTTTCTGACCTTTCCACGTCCAGGGATTAGCTGGTCCTGGATCCGTCGTGTCTTTTAAATTAATTTTTTAGGGTATTGTAGACATACGTTGGGCTCAGTGGGACTCTGTCATTCATTTATTTATTCATGCATTACACAATTAACGAAGATATACATAAACTATGTGCCCTAGGTGTTAAGGACATAGAATGAGTATAATATAGTTTCTTTCCTTGAGGAAGTTAGCCCAGTGGGAAAAGAAATGTTTAGATGGAAAATCAGAATACAACCTGGTAGGCAAGGAGGATGGTCGAGAGATGAACAGATTTTCAGGACAGCCTTGAGAAGGAATGCATTAGTCAGACTCACCTCTCTGCTGTAACAAAGAACCCCCAACTCTTGGTGGCTTAATAGGATAAAAGTTTATTTCTTGCACCAGTCCAACTTAAATTGGAAGGCTGGCAATATGCATCATCCAGGGACCCAGGCTTCTTTTGTTTAGAGTCTGTGCCATCTCCTTGGACCTAGAAGATTTCCTCTGGATGCCCAGAATCCAGCTGACGAATAATGGAAAGGAAAGAGGGCAGAGAGGGTTGCACTCAGTTTTAGGGTTTGAAGGTGGGCTCATCATTTCCCACACGTGTCATGGGCCAGAGTGCAGTCCTTTAGGGGAGACTGGGAGATGCAGTCTAGCTGTGTGCTCAGGTGGGAGAGAAACAGTTCGGTGAGCATTAGTGTTGTCTCCACTGCAAGAAGCAAGTCGCCCACCCCAGGGAAGTCAGGAGTGGCTCCATGAGAGGCGAGTGTGAGGGTGGGCCAGGTGGGATGCTGGGTGCTGGGTGTCGGGTGGTTGGAGAGCAGGTCTGTGAGAAGAGCATTTTGGGTAAAGGAAGTGGAGATAGCTTGGGTAGGCCTTCAGATAGAACGAGAGTTAAGTATTGGTTCATAATGACCAATGATGTGCCCTGAGGCTTAGTCCATGTGTGTCTCAGGTGTCAACTTCAGTCCTTTATCCCAAGATGCGAGTATTACCTGGGGACTTGCCTTCCATCATCACCACTGGCTCTAGTCTCACCAAGAATCACTTTCCCTGGCTGTGTCCTCCTCTCTGTTCCAGGTGAACCCTGACATGGACCTGATCCCTTTTCTTTGATTCACACATACATATGATACACACATTCCACGCTCACACACAGTCTGTACTCAAGTTTTGGAAAGATCGAAGGAGTTCACATCATTGTAATGTGAATATTAATTCTTTGTGCTTAAGGAGCCCCTCAGACATTTTTGCCAACCTGGCCTTCAGCATTTTGATATATCTCTTGCCCTCTCCACTTTTTCTTTGCTGCCTCCTTCAAACAACTTGAACACCCGTTCCCCAGTTTTTATTACATATTGCGGTTCAGCTCTAAACTCAGCTCAGAGCTGCTTTTGCATGTCTGTTGTTGTGCCTTCCCACACAACAGGCCATCTAGTGGGATCTGACATCTCCTTCAACAAGGGAAAAGGGGCAGAAGAATAATTCATTTTCCCGTTGCTGTGAAAACAGAAGCAAATGGTGTCAATTTTTTATATTAAGTAACTTATTCTGTTTTCTTTTGCATAGAATTTCATTAAGGGTCAATTGGGAATATTGCCACCAAAATTGTAGGATTGTTGTGAGCATTAAATAAGATAATATATGAATGTGTACAACATGGTGCATGGCACATACTAGATCCTCAAGTAAAAGGCAGCTCTTACCCCACTACCACCCACCCCACTTCCCTGCAGCTGGCCTTGAATCACAGGGCATTAAAAGGCACAGTACTTTGTGGTCAGAAACACTGTGACTCAAGTATAGAGTGTGTGTGTGACAGGAGTAGTGAGAGATGGAGCTGCAGAGTTTGATGGAACCAAATAGCTTCATGCTGTGTATTTTTCCAAGGAGACAGGCCTATATCCTCTGCATTCAGAATTCAGAACAGAGCACATCAGATATAAATGGGAGGAGAACCTTTTAAAATAGCTGTCTGTTTCAGCAGAAATTTTTGACGAAGATTCAAGATGTGACTCCAAATAGGTTTGAATTTATAGCGCACACCCAGGAAAAGCTGGTTAATTGCTCTCAGATTCTGTACTTGCAATTAGGGAGCAGGTAGTGGGTTCCTCCTAAGCTTGCTGCAGCTTGCTGACCCCATCTGGAAGATCCGGTTGAAACTCGTCACCCGGGGAAACTTGTCCGCTGGTTTGCGGGAGGGGTCCTGAAGGGAAGGGGCTGACAAAGCTGGAAGGTCCCCTGGTACTCCTCCTGTAGGCACTGGTTTGGGGACCCCCTCCACCTTTACTTTTTCTAACAGGTACAGGAAGAGAACTTCAGCCAGCTAGGAGCGGTTGTGGGAATCGGGCATGGGCCACTTGGACATCGCTGTTCTCTCTCCTGCTGTTTCATGGTCTTCTGGAGCTGGAAGGGGCCTTGTGGCCCAGCTAGCAGAGTAGGCTTTCTCCTGCAGCCTTGCCAAGGCTTGGAGGCCATCCAACCTCTGTCCAGACACCTCCAGAGATGGAAATCCTTTGAGGGAGATATCTGTAATCATGAGAAAGGTGTTTCCTAGTGATGCCTTCCTTTATCTTCTACCAGCTGCTCTTTATTTGCTATCTGGAGGGAGAAAGGATTCTCTCCTTGATACCCTTGCTGCTGCTGAAGACAGGTGCCTCTTAATCATTTTCCCTTAGGGCGCCCATCTTCGTCTCTGCACCATCTCCCCTCAGTCCCAGCTGCCTCTTCTGAACTCTAGTGTTTGCCCTTGACTCACAATGTGCCTGCTCCACGTGGCCCAGAGGGGAGTGGCCGTTGTTAAAGTTGGGGCAGCTCATTCCATCAGTGCAGCCTTCCTCCCCCCACTCTCCTCTGCTTCTTTTCCTCTTCCCCTGCCACTCCGCCTCCCTTGATATTACATCATTCACTCACATTGGGCTTTCAGGAAACTGGAATTCCCCAATTTGTTTTTATATGTGCTGCTGGTAAGCTTCGTTTCTCCCTTCCTGCCCTTGGACAGTTCCTTCTCTTAGAGATTTCCTACTAAATGTTTTTCATTGACACACTTTGCCCTCTTTGAGTTCCTTTGCCTGTTTTTGTTCCCTCCCCCTTCTGCTCTGTGACATTCGTATTTCCTTTCCCACTATGAACACAGTATTTCAGTGACTGGAGGAGTCTTTGCTCTCATCAATTTGATGAACTTCTTTCCCTTTAAAGACCACATTTCCTGTGACTCCATCCCATTTTCCTATAGGGCAGTAGCCATCCCCTAAGTCCTGACCTTGCCATTGAATAGCTGAGAGGAAGTGTCACTGGGACCTCACAGGAATAGTGTTCATCAGGACCTACCCTGTGTCCTACCCTGGAATATCCGGAAATTTCATCACTGGAAACTAGAAGTGCCTTTCAAACTAAGGTCCTGTGAGGATACTGGGGACACTTTACTCCTAAGAGCAAACATGGACTAGGATGTCTTTTTGACTACAATGAGATCTGGTAGGAAAGTTTAGAGTTACCAAAATGGAGAATATGTTCTAATGTTGTCTTGAAGATGAACCAAGCTTACTGCCCTTAATGGAAGAAAGGATGTTGGTTTTTAAAATCTCTGATAATGACAGCGATGATGCAGTTACAGTAATTATGCTTTGTGCTCTGCTCACCTTTGCATTTAATTTGTATGGCAAAGCATTAGGAGCAGTGTTAGTGTCCCAAAGCCTCTGCCAGGAAGTTATCAAGCCTGCCCTGATCACAGGGCTGGAAAACAGAGAGCCAGGGTCAGACACCAGGAACCACCTCCTGTGGAAGCAGGGACCTGTCATGAGGAGTTTACGTTTCCCCATAGACAGGGCAGGAGGGAGGCAGGCGCCTGGGTCCATGGCTGTGCCACTGCTGCTGCTGCTTGGGTAAGCCTCTGGGCCTCGGTTTTTCCTAAGGTAAAGGTGGGATTAGGTTAGATGTGCTTAAGGGTTTTTCCAGCTATACAAGTCTATGATGTGACACCTCTATTATTTCAGAGACAGGTGCATTTGGAAAACATTGTTGTCATAAGAAAAAAAAATGCCTTCTATCAAAATGTCTCCTGGTCTTGGACAAGGTGAATGAGGTTAGTGCCGGAGACGGGAAACTGTTACTACAGGAAGCAGGGGTGCGGAAGAGGGTGAAGGAGTAGATGGACTCTCATCCTCAAATGAACAGGGAAATGCTTCTCAGAGGGCCACGAGATTTTACATCTCTGGTTCTATACTCTGCAGTTCGAGCCTGCCCGAGAGAGCTAATGTCCATCTGGAAGGGAACCCCAGTTACCATTTAGTCCACCTGTTCATTTTATACTAGAATCAGTGGGGCTTTCAGCCCCGGGAAGACAGAGATCTTGCAGGCCATATCGTCCAAGAGGACCTCTGACGAGAGATTTCAAATCAGGTGGGCCTCCCAGGCCATGCCCCGCAAGTGTACCCTCCTGGATGTGTTATATCTTGAAGAGTAGACCTTGGTAGAGTAGGGCTCCCTGTAGGAATGTGGGGTTTATAAGGCTTTTTCAGCCTCTCTCCCAGTAGCTTCTGCTTTAGAGGTCATGAGGAAACTGATGAAAACTTTCAAGACTGACTTAGGTGCTTAAAGTGGATGGGACAGAAGTTCACCTGCCAGGCTGGTATAACTCAGTATCTCTGGGACAAAGAGCCTGTAGCTCTCCCTCCCCTGTGGCTTAGGAAACTCCTCTTGTCCATCCAACCCAGAGGTCCCCAGTTCCTGTGGACCAGTACCAGTCTGTGGCCTGTTAGGAACTGGGTCTCACAGTAGGATGTGAGTGGCGAGCCAGAGAAGCTTCATTTATATTTTCAGCCACTCCCCAGCACTAGCATCACCGCCTCAGCTCCACCTCAGATCATCAGGCATTAGATTCTCATAGGAGCTCCAGTACCTGGTGCTAGAAAGTTTGGGGACTGCCGATCTAATCTGAATACCTCCCATGTGACAGCTCACTTTACCGTTAATCATCTTCTTAGTGGAGTTAGTGAATCCAGGTGCTACTCCTCAGATGATAGCTTACAATAAAATCCAATCAAGATTTCCTATTTTAGGTGTAGTAAAAGCCTTAAATGAGGTCCCAGTGGTGAGATATTTTGAGTTTTTCACACAGAAGTAATGTATAAACAATCCTCAACTCTTGAACTCTTTAATTCATTGTTAAGTTGGTATTTCAAACTTAGAAAATTATGAATGGCATTTAGATTTCCAGGCTGGCCTGTTTAACCCATACCATAGCAGAAACACTATATAGTTGCCATAAATCATAATGGAAAATAATACTTTTGCAAATACGATCAGTATAGAATTACAATTACAGAGTCCCTGTATCTCGAACCACTTTTAGAAGAAAATTGCAGCCAGAACACAAACACATTTATTTGCATTGAAGTGTAAAAAGATAGCCAATTACCTTTCCCTTTGACAAGAAGGAAGTAAGGAAGGAACAGGAGTTGGAAATCTGTATCATAGTCCTGGGGAAGTGGCGAAGAGCCCAGTGGGGTTTAGAGTTCTTAATGCTGTCCTTACCAATGGTCTGCAGCTGATGGGGTAAAGTGGGTAGAGGGAGGGAGGACTCTAGGCTTCTAGAGTTCCTAGCAGGGCAGAACCTGTTAGCAGCTTGCTTTCTGGCTCAGAATAGATAGGCTGGAGCTGCCCAGTAAAGCATATTCTGGCCCATTCTAGGTCACCAGTCCTGTGTCTAGTGCTCCATCCAGAGATGGATTTCACCAGGTTCAGGCCAGCCTAGCAGGGGGCCCATTCCTGCTCTTCTAAGGTAGCGCTAAAGCTGCTTCTAAGGCCCCTCATTGTTGTCCAGACTGAGCACGCTGTGTCCTTAGGAAGTTTAAATCCCCACCCCCAATCCCCAACTCTCCTTGCTGCTTTTCTCTATCAAGGCTTACAAATTGAGATTCCAAACTTAAGAATTTATTTGTTCTTTCCTGGCTAGATCTCTCCTCTTCTCTCTGCCTCTCTCCCTTCTTCTCTCCCTATTTTCTTCCCTCTTCTCTTTCTTCCTTCCTTCCCTCCTTCTCCTCTTCCCCACTTCCCTTGTTCCTCCTACCCTTCCCCTCCCTCTTACTCTTCTCCTCCTCTCCCCTTCTCCTTCCTCTTCTTCTCTTCTTCTCTGACTTAAATATCTTGCATCCACTGAAACCACTCACTGACCATTGAAAAATGCCCAATTAATTCCTGAGTGCTGTGTAACTTAAATTTGAATTGTACCCCAGGAAAGCTTACACAGTTTGTGTTTCCCATTGATTTAAAAAATTAAGACTCAGTGGTATAATAGAATTCACTACTATGCAATAAAAGCCTATTATGGATTGTAATTTTTCAGTTACTAACTTAATTTTACATATTAGTATTCATTTAAATACTCGCTTATTATATGTTCAATACTACGAGTACTAGAACCATTGCCTCCACTTCTAAAATCAAGGATTTGGAATTTTTTCATCAGTTTAGACAAGACTTCCCTCCTCTTTCTGCCTCCAGAAACATTCAGATAAATGAGGTTTTGCAACATTTAAATCAATGATTGAATAGGGCCAAACTGGAAGATAATTAGTTTTTGAACAAGAAGCACCAAACTGAAATGAATTTGATTCATTTTTGAAATCTGACTTCTCGAAGATCTCTTAATAGAACCAGGGCTTCTTAAATAACCACCTAGTAGATCAGTTTGGTACTGAAATAAACCTGTATCTTGAAAAGCAATGTGAAGATCGTTTCCAAATGAAGCTGCACTTTCATTAGGAATATGCCCCTGATTTGCATTCTCTGGGTTTAGTAGAGTCAATTCAAATTTATTTCCTCCGGAAGGCTCTTGTATGGAAACGATCTTCTATCACGGTGTGGTTTGCCAGCTGCCAAGGGTGAGATGGGATTGAAATTAGAGTGCTGGCCTGGCTTGGAGAGGATTGCAGAGCTCCCATTCGGGGCTGCGAGCTGGGCAATGGTGGAACGAAGGACATCCTCAGGAAGGAAGGTCCTCGTTAGTGCCTTTGTCCTTTGTAAAGCTAAAATGTCCAGATCTGGGGATGCAACAGAAAGCATCTTTGAAGGCAGCAGGGGCCCAGCACCTGGGCGACTGCCTGCCCAGGGAAGTGGCTTCTGAGGAGGCAGCTGAGGTGTACAGTCAGGAGAACTCCTAGGAGGCTGTTAAGATGCGTTCCCGAGCCTTAGGAATGACTCGCCGTTTAACGTGTCCTTGTGGCCTCGTGCGGTAGGCCCTGCACGTGCAGGGCTGTAACCTCCGTGTCATACGGTGTTAATGAGCTGCTCCACATTACCAAACTGTGAAGGCTGCAGTGTTTTAAAAAACAGAAAATTGAACCAAGTTTGGAGGAAAAGGTACAGTGTCTCTGATAGAAAATTTTTTTATTTTCTACCCTGAGGTTCTCAGGTCGCACCAGGAAGAGGCAGACAGAAGACAGAGGTGGGAGGGTCAGACCAGGGAGTCTGGCAGGAAGGGCAGAGAGCAAGGAACCAGCCCACTGAGCATCACTGCCCAGGGCTGCTGCAGCCTGCATTCGTTTTGACAGGGCCATCAAGAGGCGAGGTGCAGAGCGGCCTATTAGTTTTACATGATTTTTAGTTTTCAAGGTGAGGGGTGCATTTTGATATATTCATAATTGTTCTTAATTGTATATTGAGGTTTGTTATCTGTGTGTGTGTGGGGGGGGTCATAAAAATAAATTTTATCCCCCCTTCTAAGTTCTATCTGGGCTAATAATCAAATTAAAACGAGACAGATTCATAGTGGAAAATGTCCAAAATTTATTATAAATGTACATGTGGAAGTGTCATAAGAATAGGAGACCCAAGGAGGCATTGGGCAGTGGAGGCTTATATGCCATTCTGGACTAAGGAGAGGGCGGCAGAGGTCTGGGATTTCAGATGGAAAGTGGGCAGTTTACAGGTGGATGAGAAAGAACAAACATGTGGTAAACAGATTCTTTCTGGGCTACCCAGAAACAGGCTCTGCTGCATTTCTGTCTGCCACACTTAATTCATACGTGTTACGCTGAACGTACTAAGCTTCCCTTCCTGAAGCAAGTTTTCCTGTCTGAATTCCTTTAGGTGGGCAGGTATGGGGGGCATGAAAGATTCTTTCTGAGTCTTTTGTTTCTTAATAACCTGCTTAAACTCAGTATCCCAAAGGCGTATTTTGGGGTGGCAAAACTTTGGTCCTCTTTATATCCTTTTCTAAAAAAAATGTGTCTGAAGCAAATAATGTAGCCTTTGTAAGTTAGGTTGGCTGCCCAAAGGCACCCTCCTGATCTGTGTTGCGAGTTTGTGCCTTTTGACCTTCGGAAAGAGCTCCAAGTTGCTCTGCCGCTCTGTCATGCCCATCATGTTCTGAAAGATTTTGGGGCATAAGTCCTCCCAATCTTTCTGGGCTTTGCCGTCTTCTGTGTGCCAGCTCTGTCCTCAGAGAGCTCCCCTTGAAATCACACGATGGCTGTTGCCATTTCAGAAACCACAGGAAGAAGCTGCAGTGTCCAGGGGAGTAGGAAGCCCCTCTTCCCTGAGTGTCTCTGAAGTGTAAGGAAACTTTGCCCAGAAGCATCCAGCAGACACCACCATGTTTCATCGGCCAAGAGTTGGTCAAATGTTTCTTTAGCAAGAATAGAATTGTCCTCATCAGTTTAGATGCATTAGGATTTACCTCTATCACTGGGAGCGGGGTGGACACTCAAAATCTGGGCCCTCCCAGCCAGGAAGAAGGAGTAATTGCTTCTAGGGAGGCAGTGCTTTCAATTTTATCATTCTTCTTCCTGGCAGGGACTCAGAGAACACTGACCAGTTATATTTTTCCAGTCCTTCATCATGTGCAGAAGTATTTTTTTTTTTCTTTTTAAGTTATAATGATGAGAGAAATGATGATTTGATGACCTTGGGCCTCTGTTTCCCCTTGCCTGAGCTGGACCCTGGGCAATGCACAGGTGTTGCTTTTGATAAATTAGGCTGACTTACAAGATTTTAGAGTTGGAAGGCCTTAAAGTACGCCCAGCTCACTCTTTTCATTTTATGAATTGGGAAACTGAGGCTCAAGCTGCTAAGGGTATCTCTTAGCTAGTTTACTACAACATGCCTTTGGTGCCTCAAGTCTCTAACTTTGCTTCTTTTTCCTACTTTCACGATGCCTGGTCCTCTTTCTCTCCAGTAATCAATGCTGTTGTGTACTTTTAAGTTTGTATTTCCGTTAAAACCTGCACAAGAACTAAAGAACTAAATAGCAGTTATTTATAGCCCAGCATGAATATTAGTTCTTTCATATTTTAAGTCTTCTCTTGAATCATTTAAAGATATTTCAAGCATTTATTAACAGGGATGGGCATTATTTTTAGGGATAGGGGAACTTCAGTTCTCTTTTAGGTCCCTTAAAATCCCACTTCTGGGTGGTACCTTTTCGGCCTTCTTCCTCTCCAAAGTGAAGCCTGACCACGGCTGTCTTAGACACAGGAGAAGAGAAAAAGACCTCGATTCACATGGGTAAAAGCATCCTGCCTGACATCATCCTTAGACTCTTCATTCGATTTAAAAACGTCTTGCGAGTAAATTCTGAGCTCTGTTGCCTTGTCCTCCACGAGCAGATGAGGCCACGGTCGGGGGCCGCGAGAACGCTCCAGGCCCCACAGATAAAGGTGTGTGTCTGACAAAGTCTGCCATGGCCTCGGATCCAAGACAGACTTCTCTTCCCCACCATGAGAAGCTTTGTTTCTGGAAATCTCAGTGCATGGTCACAGAGACCTGTCACGTAGCCATTTGAACTCCACGGGTTTTCTTTTCTTCTGTGCAAATAGAATCATTATAGTATAGGGATCCTATTAAAGTTCCCTGGAGAATTTAGAAAGTGACTTGATTTCCACACTGCAGGTTCTTTAAACGTAGGTCGTCTTTCCCATAAAGGGATATGCCTGCCCTTAGGTCAGAGAAGCGACAGGCTGTACCAAGAAGGTGGTACAGGATCTTATGTCCGCCTGTCCTGTCTTTGTGCTGACCTCCCCCACATGCCACTGCATGCAGCAGCCGTAGACATGTCTTCCTCTTAAAGCAGCTTTCGTTCAGTGCTGTTGGAACTTTGGCCGGAATCATTCTTTGTGAGAGCCCGTCTCTCTCACTGCAGGGTGTGTAGAAGCCATGGCTTTCACTCCCACTCAGTTCCCCACCCAGATGTGACAGTCAGTATATGTCTGTATATGCCCCTTTACTTCCTCTGCTTTTAGGGTGTTTTTGTGGATCCAGAGAAGGAGCGCACATCTCTTTTATGTTCATCCGGCTGCCGACACATTATGGCTTCAGTCGGCAAATCAATGAAATGAACGTGGATTAACGTTCCCCCCACTTCTCTTCACCCTTCAAACCTAGGCATAGGCCTTTTACTCACGCATTCTGGAGACATTTTTCACACCAGAGAGATTGCTAAACAGAGCCCCAGGGGGGCAGCGTGGGGTGTTGTGATATAAAGGGTCTTCACAGCAGGTCTGCCTCTTGCCACATCTCAGGGCCCAGAGGACTGGGCCCTGTTCTGCAGTGCACAGGATGCATGTGATGTCTACACAACCACCACTTCAGAGGGGGACACAGGGTTTGGAAGCCTGACATTTTCTCGGACATCAAACAGCACTTGCAGACAACAACTTGATGAGTTATGAATCAATCAGAACCAGTTACATTTCTTTCAGAATGCATATTTAAACTTCACACACACACACACACACACACACACACACACACACACACACACACACACATTCTTTCCCAGGAGATGGGGTCTTGGGCACATGTGTTGGAGGATTTGAGAAGCCAGCATGCTTTTCCTGCGTTCTTGTCCCTTCTCTTTTTCTGACCAGCCTTCCCAGAAGGAGGTCATCTAGTTGGGCCCTTTTAAAGGGCTAGATGAAACCAGGTAACAGGATTCTGCACATTAAACTGGGAAAAGCTCTGTGTGTGGAAGTTCAAGGTTCCCTCCCACCCACCCTCACCTTGAGAGGCTGTGTTTTCACATTAACAATGTGGAGAGAGGCTGGTGGAGGGGGCGGTGTTGGGCGGTGGCCTGGAGCAATGGTTACAGAGAGGAGGCCAACGACCCCGGGTGATCACTCTTAATTCGGCTCTCTCTTTCTTATCCTTCAGTGTAGGTCTCTTTAAATGTCACTTCATTTGGAAAGTCTTCCCTGAGTCCCTATTCTGAATCTTCTTCTGCGTTATAACCTTGCTCTGTCATGCTCTTGTCTCTCATAGGACTTAAAACAATGTGTAATTATGTGCTTATTTGTATGATTGTCTGTCACCCCCAAAGATTTATAAGAGATTATAAGCTTTGAGGAGTTTGAGAACCTTGTATACCTTCCGTGATATATAATATCGTCAAGGCTAAGGCCCAATGCCAGTATGTAAGAAATAGTTGTGAGATGAATTTGTGTTGATGGTAGAATCCTCTTGGGTTGATGTTTTGAAACAGGAAGTAGACGGAGAGTTTGTTGTACCCGGACTGCCTTGGGGATCAGTCTTGATTTGGGGTCTTCAGGGAGGCAGGGGAGTGAGTTGGATAAACCTGGGGCTGCCCCATGTGAACTGAGTTCGCCACTCCCTGGTGGCCTCATTGAGATCTAGTGCTTCTACAGGAGCTCTGTGGGATGCACAGTCTAGGCCTTGGGTGAGATCCGGAGGGAAGAAGACCAGTCGATGACTTATACAATGTAGGTTAGTGTTTTCAGAAGCACGAAGTAGTATTTTCAAAAATAAAACGGAGCTCTGAGGGTTGGGAGAATGGCAGAGCTTGAGAACTGGGGCTGCTCCTGACCTGTGAGACGATGCAAAGAGCTCAGGCTTTGCTTATGGCCTGTGTTTGGTTCTAAGTTTTACCACTGACTACTCGTGTTGGCCAAGTTGTTCATTCAGTTTGAGACTCACATTTTTACCTGTAAAACGAGGCTGATGATAGCTCCCTCTTTGGGTTGTCATGAGTATTCAATGAGATGACATATATGCTCCCTCTCTACCACAGTGAGGCTTGGTTCTTAGTGCCTCTTCTCTCTTGAAGAGCCAACGTGGTGGATATAAGATGTCTCCTGCCCATCAGTCAAATTTCATGGGTTCAGTCAGCCATCAGATAGTAATACTAACTACCTGGTCCTTCATTACATCCTACACACATGTAACGCACCCATCATTGTGTTAAGGGTGGTAAAGGTTCAGGAGAAATGCAGGTTTGTTTTGTAGAACATCTCCCATGATAACATATTCCTGGAAGAATATGTCTCGCTTTTTAATAGCCATTTCATATTTTATACTCAGCTCTGAATAAAATGATTTTAGTTGCTATTTATATAGGAAAACTTATGTTTATAATTTATGTTCACCCCCTCAAATGCAAAAGAAAAATCTTGAGTTCTGTTTCAAATACAGTTGGTAGACCATGAGAATCATTTGGAGGTGATCTGTAAAGCCCATTCAGTGTTAATAAAGGGAATGTGCTTTCAGTTGTTTCTGGGGCTGAGAGAGGCCATGTGACTGCATCGAATGAACATTCTTCCCTTCCCAAGGGGAGGAGTGTTGGCCATATGTGTTGGAAGATTTATGAAGTAGAGCAGACTACTTTTCCAATCCGCAACTCACCTGAGTTCTTGTCCATTCCTTTTTTTCTGACCATGAATCTTCCTAGAAGGAGGTCATCCATTTGGGCCCCTTTAAAGGGCTGGGAGAATCCAAGTGACAAGATTTTTCACATTAAACTGAGAGATCAGGAAACACTTTATATCCTTATGTGATAGTTTATATGATATTATACTGTGTAATAGACATTATGCTGTTTTTTGCTTACATTTTAGGAAGTACCTTATAATGTATTTTGGTTACATTTTAGGAAATTGGTTTTGGGTTGATATAATGCAACATATTATCATTTTTCCTATTTAAAATAAGGAGAAATGAGAGAACGTCCAACGTTTAGGAACGGATTACTGACACCTGCTTTTATTCATGATTTCTATTTTCCGGGAATGTATAGTTTAGTTGGGGTGATAAGACAAACAGCAAGAATTGAACTTTTGCACACGGAACATAACAACACAAGGTTATATACTGTCAAATTAGGTGTTGGAATGCTGGCCTTTTGATTCTTCAGGGATTAGAAAAATGCAGAATCGCTATGGGAAAGGAGAGTCCAGAGAGGTTTCATGGAGGGGGACAAGATCCAGAGGGACCTTTAAGAATGTCATGGCCTGGATGGGATGGGGATCAACTTACAGGCCATGGTTGTTTGCATTTCAGGCTTTAGAAATTTCTCCAGTAAACATTCCTTAAATACCTGTAATGCACCAGCTACTGTGTTAAGTGTAAATGATAAGCAAGAAACACACAACCTTGTCTGATGCCTGCCCTGAATTTCTTTATGTCTAAGAGGAATAAGAAAGCATATGCATTAAAAACATACACACACCACATAATTCAAGGTAGGAAAGTTAGAATGTGATAAAAGAGAGGGACTGCTAGATAAAGCACTGTTTAGAAGAGAGGAGATCACCCATGTATCGGAGAGGTTGCCGTGGCTGTGGCTGGGATGGTTGTGTTAGCTGAGACGGTCTGAAGGCATGATCTTGACTAGAACTGCACATATCATTAACGACTGACCCTGCGGTACTCATTAAAGTGAGTGCTGCTGGCCAGGAGCACTGGACTGAGGTAGGACCCTGGAGCCTTCTGTCCTGCTAGGCAAAAATCCTCTGTTTGCTGGATTCAAGGAAAGATTTAGGGGTCCTGAGAAAGGGGGTCTGGGTAGTGGGAGCCTTCGGGAAACTCAGGGCAAGGGCTATTTACAAACCAGTACAGAAGTGTCTTAATATTTAGTGATCAGTATGAACTTATCATACCTAGTAGCTGAAGATCAGCCTAAATTAGATCCCTTGGGGGTAAGCAAGCCAATGAAGCCAGGGACACAAGTTTTTCTACCTTTGATCATCCCAGCCTAGAAAATATATTTTACTCTATAACAAATGCCTTGTTTTTCTCTGAGGTTTTTCAGCCTGGCTTAACCCGAAGGCCTAACTTAGGCTCTAAGACTGCACATAGAAATAACGGAGAAATCTGTTACCTCTTCCAGCCACGCTGGGCATTCTGGTTACTCTCAGCCAAGTGCCCCCCCCCACCTCCCTGGCTCCTGCTCCAGACCCCTGGACTTCCCCTGCATCCAGGAAATAGAAGATCTGTGCCTAGCAGGACAGAGGGCCCCGAGTCCTGGGCCAGCGCGTCTGGCGGGGCCATTCTGGTGAATGGGAGACACCAAACAGCACCCCCTGGTCCTTATGCCCTCCAGTAAGAAACAACCAGTCCTTCCATGTTTCACTGAAGTCTTGGTTTTTGGATGAGGTATATATTATTATAAGAAATGTTTTCATAAAAACAGTAATCAAACACCTTTTAAAAATTTGTAAGCATACACTCTATATATGAGCACAGTTCAAAGGAAAACAAACACCAGCCATCCTCATGAACAAATGAAAGAACAAAACAGTTGGAGGTGGTCTGTTTGATGATTGTGATAATAAATTCACTGGGAGGAGTCATCATGTGCCTGAAATGTGATGGCTCTCAGAAGACAAATGGCATTCCATCTGTGTGTATGTGCATGGGGTGGGGAAGGAGAGAGGGAGAGAGGGAGGAAGGGAGAGAGGGAGGAAGGGAGGGAGAGGGAGAGGGAGGGAGGGAGGGAGAGAGAGAGAGAGAGGTTTGTGCCCCACTCTGTAGTTTGGAGGTTGTTCCATAAGGTTCTTAAAACAGGCTTGAACCATCCCTCACACGGTGCCCTATTACACAGTTGTTTGGCCAGGATTCGAGAATCCCTAATTATATTTTAGAAATACAGTTTAAGGAGCTGAAGTTTAAAATAACTGTCTTAAGCTTCTGAAAACTCATTTCTGGAAACCACCTATAGAAGGATATTTATACTTCCCAAGGAGGTTTGGTGGGACAAAAAGCAAGTCAGATTTTTCTGCGTTGCAGTCCATGGCCTCCCGAAAGGTTACTCACACATTTCTTTAAAACAGTAATTTCCTTGCTTTCTCAAGAGCCAAGACCATCCCGTTCCCCAATCAAATTCTCAACTAAAATCACAAGGTTTAAAATCCAGTTATTTTAAGTGCTACATACTTTTAAAAATGTGTGTCTGGTTATGTTGTATATAAGTAGCTTGTATCAGAAATGCAGTAACTCAAGCTATGTAAAATTTAGTAACACATGCCAGGAAGGAGACAGGGAGAGAGAGAGAAAGGAGAGAGGGAAGAAGAGGGAGGTGGGTGCGGGGTGGGGGAGAGGGAGAAGTAAAGTGAGGGGAGAGACAGAGACAGAGAGACAGAGAGAGACAGACAGAGAGACAGACAGAGAGACAGAGACAGAGAGACAGAGACACTCAGGTATCCTAATCCTTCTCTCCAGGAGAGGCCTGCATGTTACTTTCAACCCCTTCCTAGAAACACAAATGCAAATTAAGAAAACCAGTTTATCTGTTGCAGGAAGGAAGGAAAGGCAGGGAGAGGAGTCTAATCTTCAGTGTGGTGTGATTTTATTTTTGTCTGGTTGCTTTTGCAGCAGAACCTCTGGGGGCTAGTGCAGAGTTGAGGTCTGCCTATGTTTTAACAGCTTCGTTAGGGTCATGGTTAGAGATGTATTTCTCCAGTTCGATGGAAAATACAAACTTTACAAAGTTGGGAGTTGAGGATGGGGTGGAATAAAGTGGTGACATATGAAATAGTGTGTCAGGAGGGATGGTGCCGATGATAGTGCTAATCACGACAGCTTTAGGATTTATGCCATCTTCCTTTGAGGGCATCTAGGTAGCTTGCCTGGTTTCCTTTTCCCATAAGGAAGCATGGGACTGGTGGTGGTACCTCCACTCTGAAATCTGGGAATGTGGCGGAGGGTTAGGTGAGTCAAGGTGATAGGTGGATTTCAACCCTTTCTTCATGGTGTCGACGTTGACCTTCGGTGCTAGTGTGTGTGTGATCTCCAAGTTAGTAATAAGGCAGACGTGATCAGCTTTAGATTGGTGGAATCTCAGAGAGCTGGAATCCCGAGTTTCTAAGTTTGGAAGCATCCCATTAATCAAATGAATTAGAGGAAAAAGTAGTAAGTTAAATGTTAATTTATTCATTCAGTCATTCAACATAGATTTCTTGATTACCCATTAGGTGCCCAGCACCGTGCTGGTGGCTGGACTCGGGGTTGCTGGAAGCCGGGTGCAATGCTATCTCCTCCTTTTTAGTAACTCCTTTCCATCGGACTCTGCGGCTAGAACTTGGTGTTTTGTGCCATAAAGAAGGAAGGAAGTATACAGATGGGTAATGAGGACAAGCTGGGATTCTGTGTGTCAAGATGTTTGTGTAGTGATTATAAGAGCTGTCTTTGGAGGCACGTTTAGAAAAGACAGACCATTAAGCTTTCAAGAGAGCCCTATTGTGGTGTCTTTGTCAGGCCTGACTGTTCCATTTGTTGTGTGGTGCAGAGTTGGGGTCTGCCTATGTTTGTTTGAACAGCTTCGTTAGGGTCATAGTTAGAGAGGTATTTCCATGTGTCAAGTGAAGGCACCGCTGGAACCCAGGCGTCCGGGTGGCAGCTGGTGTGCAGGAGCCCTCCGCGTCGGTATAGCGAGCAATGAATTAGGCAGGTCTTTCTGAAATAGGAGCCCTCCCAAGCCCGCCAGGTCAGGGCCAGATAGAAGCAGGGATTCTGTAGTTAATCGGGCACTAGCCCACTTTCTTACACTTGGAGAAACCATGTCGTAGTGGCCAGATTGGATTGGTCTGGATTGGGCTTGGCCACAAGAACGTCGTGTGTTGTGAACTCGGGACCCCTCCTGTAGAGGTCTGGAGTGTCTCATTTTGGTCGAAAAGGAATGTAGAGACAGTGCTAAAGCAGTCTCGACGGCTGTTGTTGCTACATTTTTGTGAAAATAGGCACCTCTGTGGAGTCTTGTTGAAACACAGCTGTGGTGTGCATCTCTGTAACTTATTCAGAAGAACCCCACCTGCCGATGCTCATTCTCTCAAGAGCATCGGGAAATTAATTCATACAGCTTTGCTTTGCTTGGAGGTTAGAATTTAGGGGGACAGTCAACAGGCTTTGCTCTCAAATTCCCAGTCAGTCTGCCCCTAGACTGTCATTTTCTCTGTGCTACTTTTAGTTTATTTGCACGAGCTTGGGGGATCCGAAGCAAGAACTGGCATTTGGATTAATGGCTAGATAATCCCGAGTAGTCAGAAAACCAAGAAATGTTTTGTTCTGGGTTTTCTATTTTTTCTGGGGTGATAGTGAGAGGAATAACGACTTTAGTCTCCTTAAGTATGTACTTTCTGTAGATATTAAAATTAGCTACTCTTTGCACTTGACAAGCGCACATCAACCAGTGGTAGGGAGAGAGAACTCGAAAGCAGGGTGAGCGTGGTGCAAGGAAAGAAAGCAGGAACTCAGTCGTTGCTGCCGGCTTCACTCCAAGTATGGATTCAAATGATCACATACTACCCAAATAAAACAAATTATACTTTGAAGAAATTAAGCAGGTCTACATTTGATGAACTCTTTGTTTTGATTAATTGAGAGGGAAATTATTGCAAACAAAATTCTGGATTTTAATTTATCTGATCTGCTGATGACACACCTGTATGTATGACAAGTCATTTTTTGAGACTAGAAACCTGGATAGGGAGTGGGATTCAGTTCTTCGAATGCAGAGCTTAGAGTTTTAAAAATAGAAGTATTTTATATTATTACTGTTAATACCTTTACTGTTTACCCCAAATGCTGTTTCTGTTATATTGGAGTCACTTGCCTGTCTCTCCCTCAGTCCTTCCCTCCTTCCTTCCCTCTCTGCCCCTTCTTCCCTCCACCTCCTTCCTGCCCTCTTTTATTCAGTGTGTTTGCTGTGCACTAACTGTGTGTCTGGGATGACAGCAGATGCTGATTTATGAGAGTGAATATAACATAGAAGTGATTTGTGCCTTCATAAAGCTCAGAGTCTAGTGAAAGGGAATGACAAAGGAAATATATAACTGTTGGACACTATGTATTTTCTCTGCTGATATCAGAACCAACCCGCAAGACCCTGTAAATATTTCCATTGCCTGCCCCTTGGTGATGTTTACAAACTGCTCAATGATTTTTATTGTTACAGTATCTTATTTTTTTTGAATTAGTATCCTGACAAGCTTCTGCTGGTATCATAGTTATAAAAGAAACCAGGAACCACTCATGCTGCCTGATCTGGGCTCCTGACTCCCACAGACACCTCTGGGGCCCGGACCTAGTTAAGTGTTTTCTAGTAGAGAAGTGGGCGGTTAGGAAGTTAGGAGCTGAGGAGATGGGTGACTGTCTAACAGCCTGGAGGGGGCCCCTGTTTCCATGTAGAGCCGAGGCTGGCTCTCGAGGTCGGCAGCTCCTTAAGGGAAGGAGAACTGCCTTCTAGATTACATGCTACATCACTCTCTGGCACTGCTTGTTACGTGGCCTTCAGGTTAGCCATCTCCTAGCTTCCGGTGATCTCCTCCTTGCTGCCTCCAAGAGGATACCTTCTGCAAAAGGTGCTGCTGTCTCGTGCAGGCCTCCAGCGCTGGGAACAGCAGTGGGGCTGGCTGGAGAGCAGGGCTGAGGTGAGGAGGAGGCTGGATCAGTGCCTGTTACACATGGACATCTAGACGGGGGAAGAAACATAACGGCTTTATTTTTAGGCTTTGCTAATTCTCACTCTTCTCTTAGTTCGCTGCTACCTGGCAACAGCTTATTGTCATGGCAACACCAATGTTAATGAGTGAAGCTCTCAGTGTGTCTGTTTGGCCTGGTGCTCTTGACAGACACTGCGTGGAACTATCTCTCTGGCCATCAGAGGCTAAACGTTAGACTTCCCTCCCCTCCGAAGGCTGAAAGCCCTGTCAGCAAAGGGAAGGAATGGAGGCTGTGACAAGGGATTTATAGTTTTGCTTACACATTCCTAACTTATTCTGTATTTTCAGATGGGCCTGCTGGCTTCACACACTGCCCTCCTCCCACCAGGCCACCCCCTTTACATTTTTCAGTGGCAGCTGAAAACTGCCACTGAAAAATATGCACCTCTGTGGCGAACAACAGCCAGCTTTTTCACGTTCTGGGCACCTCAGGGTTGGCACGGATTTTTATGTACCTTTACTGAAGTTGGTCAGCAAGCCCCTGAATCCCAGGTCTGAAGGGAAGGGGGATTCGTTGCTGGTCTTTTAGGGAACTGGGGCTCACATCAGGGAGTGGCAGCTTGCACACCCAGCCTTCAGGCTGAGAATCAGCCATTCCACTGTGCCATCTTGTCTTGCTTTCTCTGACATCTGTGATCAGAAGCAGCCATCCATGGCCTCACGGTAACATGGGAGAGAGAACGGGTGGAATCTGCTGCTGCAGCCTCTTTATGCCTCAGTGTTTCTGCCTTTGAAGTGGTGTGAATCAGAAATGTTGATGGTCCTCAGTGTGAGTCGGCTGCGGAGTGATTGTGTGAGGTGCTCCAGGTGACTCTTCACCGGTTCTATCATGTGGATGGCTTCCTGGACCTCTTGGTCACTCATTTTCCTCACTTTTAAATTAAGAATGCTAACCAGGTAAATATGGGTCAAGTGTTTAAAAGCACTGTCTGGCATAGAATAAAAGATCAATGGTATTATTCTGTTATTATTCTGTCTGTCATTATTAAATCTTTCCACTAATCTTGTGAAATAAGAACTGTGATATTCTGAAGTTACCAAGAAAGGAACTAAGGCAGAGAGAGGTGGAGCGACTGCCTAGGGTCCTCTGAAGTGAGAGACGTGGGCTGGAAGCCTAGGCAGGCCAGTCCCAGAGAGCCTGGTGGAATTCACCCGGTGGAATTCACCCTCCATGCCCCTCAGAGTCCTGGTCGTCGTAGCTGTAGAGAGCGGCTCCTTTCTTCTGGTGTGTGCAGGGGGTGGGGTAGGGCGTGCTGTGGCTCATGAATGTGCACGAGTACTTTGGATAGAAGGTGATATGTGAGCCAGTGTCAAAATCATTATTAAGTGTCGTCTCCAGGGACAGGTTCTTACTGTTATGGTTCATTTTGAGGTTGGCACTGCAAGGCCCTGTAATGCATGATAGGTCAGACTCCTTGTAGCCACCTCTGTATGGCCCTGGGCTGTTGCTCAAGACACAGGGTCCTTGGCAACCTCCTCTCTGTTGGGCTAAGAAAGCATACCACCACTTATTTCTTCCTGCTAGCTCCTCTAAAGTTTTCAGTTCCAGGTAACTGCTTTATATATATATATATTTTTTCCTTCAGAGTAATAGTTTTTAATTAGTAAATGATTCCCTGTAGTTTTTAAAAGCAGTACATTGACATGGCACAAAATAAAAAAATTACACAAAAGGATATGAGGTGAAAAGTCTCCCTTCTTCCTTGCCCCCAGCTTCCCAGTGGCTCTCCCTGCAAGGAGACCTGTACATCAGTGAGCATATACACATAAATTGATTTTTTTCACCCTGATGGGAACACTGATATATTCTATCCTGCTCATGTTTTCTGTTTCACTTATGTGTGTCTGGGAAACGGCTCCATATCAATACACAATCAATGAGAGTAACCTCCATCATTTTTAACAGATGACTCAAACATTTTATTGAGTTTTTAATTCCAGGTAAATAAGTATGTGAATAATTGTGATATCAGCTTAAGAAAGCCTAACCACTAGCAGTAAGTTAATAGTAATAGTAATCTATTATTGAGTCTCACCAGGGTAGTAAATACAGGGTTTAATTCCTAAGCTCGTGTCGATCACCCATTATCAGTATCCAAAGTCACAGAGCTAAAACTGTCACTGAGTGGCACTTTGAATCTAAGTATGTGTGTTCAGATCCCTCTGTCCTTTCAGTCGTCACATACTCCTTCTGAACAGTAGATCACAACCACAGGCACGGGCTGCAGGAGTTAACGCCCTAGGAGGGACCATACTATTTTAACTTGGTGATGGCCTCCTCTCACTCAGCTCTCCTCCCTTTCTTCCCTGCCTTCCCTACAGGCTCAGTGGTAGTCCACAGGCAGACACTGCCGGTTCACAAACATACTGTACTGATGTGTGAGCATCCTTTGAACTCCATCCCTTCTATTCTGTGCTTCTGTTTCTTTACCAGTAACATGTGTGGAACTGTTTCACCCCCCGCCTAAAAGAGGTACTGAAAAAGAGATAAAAATAACGCTCGATTTAAAATAACTGCTGCATTTCCCTTGATGTGGAAGAGGGGTGCCCTCTGGATCTGGGCGTGAGAAGTGAGGAGGAAGGTGATATAAGAACTGGGGGGCAATTGGGGACTGCGTCATTGCCGATAAGTAGGTGCTCACCGAGGATTTGCTACACAGGATGGAGAGACAGATCCAGGTGTGGCTGCATATTTTGGGTTCCCTTTTCAGAGACTGTCAGAAGACATGCCAGTCCGAGTTCCCTGCTTTAGCTTTAATCTTCTGCTATTTGTAGATGTCCTGTTGCATTATTCAGGGTTTCAGCTTTCATTTTTCTTTATCCTTCAGATTCCTTCTTCCTTGCCTTTCCATGAGCTTGCCTGCCTGTTAGGCTTGATTCTGGTCATCTATGGTGGTAACGAGTGCCTTGTTGAGCTGGTGGCTCATGGCTTTGTGGGGCCAGCATGCCTGAGAGGGCAGGAGGAGAGTTCAGAGAGCTGGCTTGCTCATCTCAGCTGCACACACACAGGTCCTATTCCCTATGCTGAATGCCCTCTCCCTTCCTCCTGCACCTGGCTGCCTCAGGTTCATCTACCTCTCCCTCCACAGGAGCCACCCCATGCTTTGCCTTCTCTCTGCAGCTAGTTCACATTCTTTCTCTCCTCTGAGCTTCTGCCATAGCTCCTGTCCCCCGGCACAGTTTCACACTTTATTACATGAGCATTTCACATGGATGGAGAGCCAGCCTTTGAGAACAGAGTTAACTTGCCTATTAGGATCTGGGTATGTCCCAGCCCCTTAGATGCAGGGTCCAGGGCAAGCCAGGCAGAGAGAAGGGCACTCTTCTCAGATCCTGAAAGCGCCAGTCCTTGGGAGGATGGAGCTGCTGCTGTGGTTGTAGCATGAATGGCTTCCAAATCCTCTTTGGAGAGCTCTCCTCAAGGAGTCAGGAGAGCTCCAAGGTGAGGTGAAGGGCCTTGGAGTCCCAGGCCTGCCCAGTGGAGAGGGGATCTCTACCGAGAGCAGCAGAGAGAGAATCTGTGTCCGAGGACGTGTCCTACCTCTGCTACTATCACATCTACCTGTGGTGATGAAGGTTCTGACAGAGAAGTTTAGGACCCATTCTTTTGGTAGAGTCACCCTGCTCCCCTTTTACTGACACCCCGTGTTGTTAATAGGTTCATACTCAGAGAGTGGCAGCACAGAGCTGCCTTCCAGGGTGTTTGTTATAGAGGAGAAGTGATCGAATATGACACTGGACAAAACCACATTTGGCATCCACAGAACACACCCAGATAAGTGTCCTGGAGTCTTGGGTAAAAGTGAGGAAGGCCAGGGCTTAGGATGTTTCAGGGTTGGAGGAGTGTGAGCGTGACCCAGGTCCCTGACCTTCTCCAGCAAGACCAGGAGCTATATCTCTTCAGTAGCCTCCTCCAGCCCTTGGGAGGGCCTGAGACCCCATCTTCAGCCTCTCTTCCTGTACCTGCTTTAATTTAGTGATGGCCCTTACAAAGACTAGTTTATACTTACCTTAAGGACTGGGTAAGACCTGAAACACTTCCCTACCCACTTACTAATAAGAAAGGAGCAGGATCTATTGCACAGAGGTGAAAGGCTTACATGGGAGGAGGTAATGCTGTGGAGGAATGTTTCTCCATGGAATTCTAACCAGTCCAACAACTAGATCCATTGACTTGTTACTAAACCCTTTTGCTTTTGATGGAAGGAAAGGAGAGAAGTGATTCCTAGGGCAGAGATTTTGTAAATAAAGAGAAGGGACTCCCATAGAAGAGTTCACTCCTACAGAATAAACTTGAGGTGGGAGGCTTTTTAAAAATGTGCAATTCTACGGCCATGCCACCTTGAACACGCCCCATCCCGTCTGATCTCAGAAGCTAAGCAGGGTCAGACCTGGTTAGTACTTGGATGGGAGACCACGTAGGAAGACCAGGTGCTGTCGGCGTAAAAAATAAAAAAATAGGGGATTGTAAGATGACAAGGTCCTTGCAATCTGTGAGGTCAACCAAGGGTTGTCTCGCCTAAAAAAACAAACAAACAAACAAATAAATAAAAATTAAAAATGTGCAATTTCTTTGCCTCAACCCAGAGACTGGGATTCAGAGATCATCCATGGGGCTAGGACATTGGTATTTTTTAAAAGCACCCCTAGGGGATTCTAATGTAGAGCCAGGGTTGAAAACCACTGGTTTAAAAGTGTTTAAAAACAGAAGGCAAAATATGCAGATGCAGGTATAGAATTGGCTCTGTTTTCCAGGCTGGAACCAATAGAAGACATATCCTGATTTTAATCTACAATAGCACGTTCTGAAAATATACTTCAGGGTTTAAGAAGTTTAGGTACTTTCAATAAAACTATTTGTATGCCCATATTCATGGCAGCATTATTCACAATAGCCACGAGTGGAAGCAACCTAAGTGTCTATTGATGGTTGAATGGATAAACAAAATGTGGTATATACATACAGTGGAATATGATTCAGCCTTTAAAAGGCCGAGAGTCTGATACATGCTATACTATGGATGACATTATAGTACGTAAAATAAGCGCAGACTCAAAAGGATGAATACTGTATGATTACACTTACATAAAGTGCCTAGAAGAGGCAAATTCATAGAGATATGAAGTAGAATGGTGGTTTCCAGGGCCTGAGGGGAAGGGAATTGGGGAATTAATGTTTAATGGGTAGTTTCTGTTTTGCAAGATGAAAATGTTGTGGAAGGTGCTGATGATGATTGCACAAGAGTATAAATATGTTTAATGCCTCTGCACTGCACACTTAGAAATGGTTAAGACGATAAATTTTATGTAATGTGTATTATACCGCAGTTAAAAAATTTAATTTCAGGTTAACAAGAATCATCTGTTGGAAGAATAGAAATTTATGAAGAAGAACATTTTAAATCACCACTTGGTATTTAGATGTGTTCTTTTATCTGTATGTGTGCAAACACACACATACTCACACACTTTGGCACTCATTTTATATGTGACTTTGCAACCTAGGCTTTCTTTTGGACCTGCTTTGGTTTAATTCTTGTTTCTTAGAGATGTCTCCATTTCAGGGGAGGGGTGAGTGAAGCCATATGTTAGCTAAACAACACAGTATTGTCAGGTTTAGAGTCGAAAATAAACTGGGTGCATTCAGGATCTGTTACCTGAGCTTAGTTTCCTTGTTTTAAGGTTGTTTGGGAAATTAAAGGTAAAAAATGCCAAATACCCACCTGGGCCCTCAGGAAACGGTAGTTGTTATTGAAGAATCACCAGAGGCCTTCCCTGCTATCTTAAGGTGCTTGTTAGAGGCAGCTACTCTTCACTTGCTGCTCTTGCCTGACTTATGAGATGTAGGAAATCACAGCAACTGCTGCCTATGCTGTGCCCCATTGTCCTGTCTGTGTCATGGTTGCCGCATCTATAAAGTGAGTATGTTGGATATTTAGGTCTTGAAGATCCCCCGCCCCACCCTCTGATATTCTTTGCTTTCAGTAGCTGAAATGATGCAGGTTCCTCAGTGGGTGTGCAAGAACGTTTATTAGTGACAAGATTATCAGTCTGCATGGCTCTCCTGCCATCTTGTCAGGTTAAATATCAACAACATGCAACAACATCCCACATACGAACCACTCCCTCTGTAGAGGGCAAACTACTCCATGGCAAACTCATTTGCCTTTGCTAAGAAGTTACATTTTCAATGGTGCGGTACTGGGTTTGTAAGGCGCTTAGAGAGGTTTTGCTGGGACAAAAAGTTTATTTTCCCTCAAGGGAGTGCATGGGGCAAAGGGACAAACTGCTCCTTTATGGCTCCTGAAGTGCTTGGGTAGGTGCAGAGGAAACAGATAGATTATCAAGAGCATGGAAAGAAGTTCTAAGTCTAGCTCAGAGTTGAGCAAATTTTTCAGCTGCCAAGTGAAAGATCTCTGTGTGGCAGTGCTGGGAGAGAAAATCGAGTTAGGCTGGCTTGTTCCAAATAAAATGCTATATTTAATTTCACTCTAGGAAACATTTGATGTCTGAGCTACTATAATACATGAAATATATTTAAGTAGATCTTTTTTGTTAGAACAATAGATAACAAATGAGGGGATTGGGAAGGGAGATCTTTATATCAGCTGTAGGTTGCACATAGAAATCTGATCACTTCAATTTGATCTTCAGTCCTCTGGTAACTGCTGCCCATGGGTTAACTAGCCAGTGTCTAGCAGCCTAAACATTGCTGTATTAGTTGTATATGTCTGAATATTTCAGTCTAGGAAATGACTTTCCAGTAAAATAAGACCCTTAGCCTGGGAGGGAAGCTGTCAGTTTTTAAGTTGGTGATGTGCATTTGTGCTCTTGACATGAAGGAGAAAGGGTCGCGTCTACACCTACACGGAATGGAACCGATCCAGCAAATCGTATGTGACCATTTGTTTTACAGAGCTGCCTGGTGGAGTCTCATGGCAAAAATTGCCGCGCCCTTTGTGATCGCTGTCAGCAGGGTGGCTGTCAGACTCTTCTCCCCTCAGAGAGGACTGCTCTTGTGCCTTGGTGGGCTATGCAGAGATCTGGGGAAGAAGTCTACACAATGGCTTTACTTTTCACATTGTTCCTGTCTCTTAAGGCTTCCATATACTTTTGTCTTGACTCTACTGTTAGTTTTTGGTGTGATGTCAGAAAAGCTCTCCTCCCCTCTTCCACCCTCATTTTAACCACCATTGAGAGGGCCTCACTGAAGCGGGGACCAACAAGTAGGGTTGCTCACTTGGCTCAGGAAACTCTTCTTTTATACTTTACCTGGCCAAGTAGAAACCAAGCATTTTGTTTGTTGCTGATCATTTACTTTAAAAAACAGGACTTTTTAAAATTTAAACTTTTACTTTATATTAGTTTCAGGTATAGGGTACATTGGTTATACATTTAATAGTTTACAAAGTGATTCTCTGAATACTCTAGCACCCATCTGGCACTGCACATAGCTGTCACGATACTATTGACTGTTTTCCCTATGCTGTAGTCTACGTCCCTGTGACTGTTTTGTAACTACTAATTTGTACTTCTTCATCCCTTTACCCTTTTCACCGAGATGCTCAACCCCCTTCCCTCTGGCAATCACCAGATTGTCCTCTGTATCTGTGAGTCTGTTTGCATTTAGTTTGTTCCTTTTGTTCCTTAGATTCTGCAGATGAGTGAAATCATATGGTATTTATCTTTCTCTGTCTAATTTGTTTCACTCAGCTTAATGACCTCTAGGTCCATCCATGTCATTGCAAATGATAGGATTTCATTTTTTTTTTAATGGCTGAGTAATATTCTATTGTATGTATGAACCATAACTTCTTTATTCAATAGTCTGTTAATGGGCATTTAGGTTGCTTCCATATCTTGATTATTGTAAATTGTGCTGCCATGAATATTGAGGTGCATAGATCTTTACAAATTATTGTTTTGGTTTTCTTTGGATAAATACCCAGAAGTACAATTGCCAGGTCAAAAGGTATATCTATTTTTAATTTTTTGAGAAAACCTCTAGACTGTTTTCCCTAGAGGCTGTACCAATTTGCGATCCCATCAAAAATGTATGAGGGTTCCCTTTTCTCCGCATCCTCACCAATACTTGTTGTTATTGATTTATTGATGATAGCCATTCTGACAGGTGTGAGGTGATATCTCATTGTGGTTTTAATTTGCATTTATCTGATGATTAGTGACCTTGAACATCTTTTCATATATCTATTAGCCATCTTTAATTCTTCTTTGGAGAAATACCTATTCAGGTCTTCTGCCCATTTTTTTAATTGGATTGTTTTGTTGTTGTTGTTGTTGAGTAGCATGACTTCTTTATAAATTTTTGGATATTAACTCCTTATCAGATGTATCATAGACAAATATCTTCTCCCATTCTGTAGGTTTTCTTTCGTTTTGTTGAAGGTTTACTTTGCTATGCCAAAACTTTTTTCTTTGATGTAGTCTCATTTGTCTATTTTTTCTTTTGTTTCCCTTGCTCAAGTAGATGTATCAGAAAAATAAAATAAAATTACTAATAGCAATATCAGAGAGTTTATTGCCTATATTTTCTTCTAGAATTTTTATGGTTTTGGGTATTACATTTAAGTTTATAATTCATTTTGAGTTTATTCTTGTGTATGGTGTAAGAAGATGGTCTAGTTTCATGTTCTTTTTGCATGTATCTGTTCAGTTTTTCCAGCACCATTTGTTGAAGAGACTGTCTTTACCCCATGGTATATTCTTGCCTCATTCATCATTAAATGACCACATTGGTGTGGATTTATCTCTTTATTCTGTTTTATTGATCTGAGTATCTGTTTTTATGCCAGTACTGTGCTGTTTTGATTACTATAGCCTTGTATAGTTTGATATCAGGTAGTGTGATACCTCCAATTTTGTTCTTCTTTCTCAAGATTGCCATGGCTATTTGTGATCTTTTATGGTTCCATATAAACTTTTAGATTATTTGTCCTAGTTCTTTGAAAAATGCCATTGGCATTTTGATAGGGATTGTATTGAATCTGTAGATCACTTTGGGTGGTATGGCTGTTTCAATGATGTTGATTCTTCCTACCCATGAGCACAGTATATGCTTCTATTTATTCATTATCTTCTTCAATTTCTCATTTCAATGACTTATAATTTTCCAGGAACAAAGGACCTGGTTTGAGGATTGTGCTGCTCTCTTGGGTTGTAAGTGGAAATGGTCAAAAATGTATCTCATGTCCAGCTTTTCCTGTCGGACTTCCAGAGGGAGCTCTCCAGCCTCCTCCCCAACACTGGCTTGGCTTAGCTCTTTGTGATGATGTAGATTAGAGAGAAACTAATCTTTTAAAATGACTGTGTAAGTTTCTGTTTGGATCACCTGAAACCCTGGAAACATTTTCTTTCACAAAAACCATAGGTCTTATTATATCTGAAGAGGATTTCCGAGGTGCTCTCTCAGGCCGAGCCCTGGGAGAGTACGGAAAAACAAGTTGTTCGGCCTGCTGACCCAGCGCCAAGGTTGCTTAGGAGTGTGGCTGTCCTTGAAGGGTACTCTTACATGGGATAAACCCTGAACATTGTTACTGACAGGAGGCTCCAATAAGAAAAGCTGTTCTCGGCTGGAGAAAGAATTTCTTGCTCTTCAGAGGTTGAGGAAAGTGGTTCTTTGCCTCTTGCATCCAGAATCAGCAGGGAATAGCAGAAATTGTGAGAGACTTGGAATCTCAAACTGACTCTGGGCCATGCTTGACCTGGGCCATTGTGCACAAAGCACATATTTGGAGTTACTGTGTGTTGGGATCTTAATGTAATCCACCTGTTCCGTGACCTTGGTTTCTTGATCTGTAGGAGTGGGGATGCGATGCCTCCGAGAGTTTGGGAAGTTTGTATGTGGTCATGCAAGGTAGGGTACTGGCTCCCTGATGAGGGCTCAAAAGTAGTACCAGCGTTGCTCTGCCTGCCCAGGAGTCCTGGCATGGCTGAGAGTGCTACACGCATACCCACTGCTATCGTTGTAACTAGAGGTCTGACATGTACATTTTTAATATTTTTTTGTGTGTATTAATACATTGGGTCTTGAAGTTCCGGAAAATAGCTGTAATGCTTTCTCTATGTTTTTTTTGAACTGACAGTTTAAACAACTTTTGATTGAAAATACCTAAGAATACACTCTCAGGCGTTTACCTATATATTGTAATTTCTTAAGAAAATGTTTTCTTTTTTTTTTTGAGGTGGCTTTCCAAAGGATGCAGCTTTTTGTTTTCCAGTGTTTTCCAGGATCTACGTCTGATGCCTGGTTAGATTCTGCTAGACCTATCTCACATAGACAAGGCATCACAGCCTGAATCTTGAGGTCTGTAGTTACCCACCATTCTTGACTTGGTGTTCTTCGTGGTGACTCCTGTCTTTTTCCCTTGTTTCTTGAAGGCAGCAGGTGATATGTGGTAAGTTAGATTTGGCTCTAATATTATGCTTGGTTAGGGCAGTACTAAAATCACTCTTTCTGTGCATTCACTTACTCAACAAGTATTTACTGAGAACATACTATGTGCCAGGTGCTCTTGACAGGGACTGGTGGTGTAGTGGTGAGCAAGCATTTACATTCACTGTGCATGTGGGGATAGGGGATGGGGTGGAAAGAGACAGAAAATATAGAAGTAAGCAAATCTGTAAATAAGACATCACATTATTGTAGGTGCTATGAAAAAGGAATCTAAGAGAAGCAAACCAAAGTGATGGGATAGCATGACTGTAGGGAGGGAGTTACTTTAAATTGGTGGCCAAGTAAGGCCCTTTGGGGACCTGGATGACAAGAAGGAGCTAGGCTTGCAAAGAAAGAGGAGGAGCCTTCTGGGAGAGAGAACACCAAGTATAAAGACCCTGAGGCAGGATGAGGTTGATGTGTGTCAGAAACAGAAGAACAAAGCTGGCACACAGTGAATGACTGGGACAGTGGCAGGCGAAGAATTCAGAGGGGGCTAGATTGTGACTGGTAGGGAGGATAACATGTTTTTTTTTTAATTTTTAAATGATCATTCTGCCTATGGATTAGAAAATGGACCTGAGAGGGACCCAGTTGGGTAGGAGGGATGGAGGCTGGGACCAGGTACCAGCAATGGAGATGAGATGAATGGACATGATTTGTCCATGGGGATGAAGGAGATATGCTTTGGAGGCAGAGCTGCAAGGGCTTGCTGAGCTGCAGAGCATTGTAAATGCCTCACTTTGGAGGGTAGTTTGGGAAAATGTTCAAAAGCCTTAAAAATGTTCATTTCTTTTGACCCAAGATTTATTCTGTGGGACTTTATTCTATTGAAATGACTAGAAATATCCACAAAGACTATTTACAAGTATTACCTTGTAGTCTTATTCATAATAGAGTCAAACTTGGAATAATTAATTTTTTCCTTTATTTTTTAAGCTCTCGGGGACTGGCTGAATAAGTTAGAACACCATGTAGCCATGCAAATGACGATGTGGAAGGATATTTAATGGTATGGGAAGATGTTGAACTGACTAGCTAAATAAAAAAATATATTATAGAACGTTATATATAATATGATCCCGATTTAATAAAACATATAAACTCTATTTACATATCATGTAACTAGAGATAGGATTTACTATATCGTGGGAAGTCTCATAGGGTGTACATTAGAGTGTTAAGCAATTTCTGGGGATGAAATGACAAATTATTTCATTCTCTCAACATTTATAATTCTTCTATATTTTCTGTGATAAACATTTTGAAATCAAAAGTTTAAAAAATGTTATTTTTAAAACCTAGTGATGGGCGGTCTCACTATGCCTGAATATAAATTGGAATAATTAATAAATCAGTGGGCTAATGGCCCTTCTAAATACCCTGCTGTACATTGGACAGTGTCTGTATTCAGAAAGTTTTTATTGAGAAAAGTATTGGATTTGAGGCAGAAAAATAGGAGCTGGAGTCCCACCTCTGCCGCTTCTAACTTTGGATTGGATACTACACTTAGCCTCTAGCACACAGGCCACTGGCTTCTGCAACTTACAAATAGCATGAATGAAAGTAACGAAAACAGTAATAATGATTTCATGGAGTGGTTGTAAGAATTGAATGATAGAAAATGAGGAACATTTTTGTAGGAAGAGAAACACAAAGTAAATATTAATATTCCATGGGCCAAGTCGTCACACACAGACTCTGCTGTAGGCCAAGATATATTTTGGGGTGGATCATTTGTGGTGTACTGTGGTGAGCATCTCGTGCAATGAAGGGTCATACTTCGACTAAGCGTTAGGCCAGCTTGTTTCTGATCCCGTGCCCTCCCCTCCAAAAGTGAATCATTTGTGTTTAAGGTACAATTAGCTAGTCCTGAGTGGCAGACAGCTCTCAAGTGAGGAATGCTTTCTCATTCACTGGAAAGCTGTAAATGAAATGCCATCTCAGCAACAACCACACCCGGAGCCCCTTTGATATATGGCTCAGCTGTTCTGTTACATAAACCTATTGCAAATGAACCTGCAAAGGAGTTGAGCAGAGGGAGATACCAGTCAGAATAAAGATGAAGGAGAAATGTACTATTGCCTCTCTGTTAAAGGAGACATTTGCTTGTTAGTGGATGCTGGAAACTGGGATCTGAAATGTCGAGGTCCTTGTGTATTGGAGTGGACATGCACAGAAACACTGATGAATGGCTAACAGGCATTTGATTTTTAATGTCGAATTGTTCAAGGCCAGGGGCATCCTGCCTGGTTCTACAAGACTCATGGTGTACTGAATGCTGTTGTCCACATGAAGATGTCTTAACGGAGAATCACCTTCCAAAGAGAAGATATGCAGAGAACGAGTCCAGAGCTGTACCATGAGTGTTTAAGCCTGTTTTCAGCTGGAGATTTCTGGGAAAAGGAGATCAAGCAGCCAAGCCTGATCAGTCTCTAAGGTTTACTTCTCTGGGGACTCCCAGCCTCCCTGAGGTGTGGAAAATACAGCACGTATCAGTTACCAACAATGATCTCACTGATAACTGTACTGGTTTGAATTGTCATGTTAGAAAGAATTCTGGTACCCAGTAGTGCCTTCAGACCCTAAGGAGAGAACCCTAACCTTGCCATTTTGAACAAGTACCCTAGTAGCTGCTGATTAGGTGTGCCTATAGTATAATTCCTTTAGATATAACGTTCATCGTCCTCCCTGTTGTAGACGACTCTACCAATGCAGTTGTTAAGATATACAAGAAGGATAATGACAGCGATAACAACTGCTGTTATTGGGAGTTTGTGCTGGGTACTGAGCCAAGTGCTCTATATGCATCATCTCATTTAATCTTTGCATTGACTCTGGAAGATAAGTATTGCTGTCCCAGGTTAAGTAACTTGCCCAAGGTCACAGAGCTAAAAAGTTACTAACCTGGGGTTTGAACCCAGGTCTCTCTGATGCTTAAGGTTCATGCTAGGAACTCTTCTATTATCCTGCTTCTTACTAAGTTGTTTTTTAGCACTAGTGATGGTTTTGATTTGATTCTTCACTGCATACATTAGCAAGGGCCTGCTCTGTACTAGATGCTGCTCGGGTAGAAAAATGAATCAATTGTGGTTTCATCCCTCAAGAAACTTACATAGAGACTTTAAGAACTTAACGTCTACAGCAAGAACTCAATAAATAATTATTGAATAAACAGTAATATATAAGGACATTCTAGGTTAGTTTCAGATATCTACAATCCAGTCAGATTATGATGCATCTTGTAAAAGATGCACACACAAAATCCTTTGTGAGTTTAAAGAAGAGAGAGAATACCTCTGTTCGGAGAAACCAGGAAAAAAAGTAAGTTGAATGTAAGTTTTGAGATGGGCCATAAAGAATCTTAGGGACTTTTTTTTTTTTTTATGATGACATTGGTTAATGAAATTCAGTAAGTTTCAGGTGTACATTTTAACAGTAAGGCGTACATATATTTACATTGTGTGTTCACCTCCCATAGTTAGATTTTTTCCTGTCACCACATAGTTGACCCCTTTTACTCCATCTACCTCCCTTCTTCTTCCTCACTCCCCTCTGGTAACCATTAGTCTATTGTTCATGTCCATGAGTCTCTGTTTGTTTGTCCTGTTTGTTGGTTGCTTTTAGGTTTATATAAGAATGGTAGGGAATTTGACAAGTAGACATGGTGAAAGTTAGTTCCCACCTGACATTGCCTTTTAGATTATATGTGGAAACTTCTTCCTGCTGGTTGATTCTTGCAACTGCCCCTGTGCCCCTGGTATTTCTCTTTGCAATTCCACTTCTCAGTGATACTCACAACTTAGAATCCAGAAGCATTGAGTTTTTATTATAATGAACATAGTTGATCTCAAGAAACCTATGTGAAAAAGTATGATTTCTAATCTCCTCATTATCACCTGTATGTGACTAGACCACACTCCTTTATCTTTATTCTAGAACTTTCCACTGCACTTCTCGTCCACCTGGCTGAGCATCTTAACTTGTCTGTACAAGTATTCTCTTAGACTTAAGTCTAAAACAGAATGCATAGCTTACCCATTCTCCTTTCCACATGAGCTCCCAACTACCCAACCATCTGATCAGCTTGATATCTCATGGTGGTAACAAGGATGGTCAGTTATATTGTGTTTTATTATTAAGGAAAGGATGGGTGCTGGGTCCAGAGTCCTGTGTTAAAAGGTGACTTTGGAAATCTAGATCTTTTGTTGGCTGTCTTTGGAATCTTGGGCAGTAGCATAATTTGCCATCAATTTCCTGATGAAGAAAAGGCCGTTTGGCTTCCTTTGTATAATCGGACAGATCAGTATTGGAGATAATTAAATTGTAAAGAACCTTGGGGTCCAAAGATGGAAGGTCTCATGTAAACACCGCTGTGTTGTTGCTGTTGCTGTTGTTGTCACGAAGGGGTGATAATGTAACATTTGCTTACAAAGTAGTTTTAGTTGAAAGAGACAGGAAGTACCTGAGCCAGCATTTAGGACTATGAGGGCTATTTTTTTTCTAACACAGTTTGCGAAGTACTTTTTGTCATACCCAGAATTTGCAGGACCAGAGAACTTGGATGTTTAAGTTGTGGCTTTTTTAAATGAATGAGTATACAACAACACCCCACATTGAAGAATGTGAGACTGTCAAGCCTCCATTTATGATTTGCTTTCTGTTCTCATGCAAGCCATTTCACCTCTCTGCTGTTTTGTTTCTCCATCTGTGAGACATTGCTCACTTTGTCAGGATATCTTCAATATGAATAGGATAATGTGTGGAGCCCTTTCAGCTGCAGCGTCTTTAAAAAGCATTTATTCAGCACTTATGTAGTGTTGCACAAAAATAATTGTAAATACTAGATCCCTGCCTTGTCCGCTAGATTATAGTCTGATATCTTCTTTAAAAAGCAGAAATTAGACAGCTAAGGAGAATAATAATTCAAATATTATCTTTGTGTTATGTGATACAAATAACAGTGCATAAATAATTAAGAAGAACTGATGTGGAAAGATGAAGCTTACATCAAAAATATGTAGATAAAATCTTTGGGAAGTTCTCACCTATCTGGAGCTAAGTCTTATAGGAATCTTGTTTTCTGTAAGGAAATTGCCAAACATTGCACACTGGGACCCAAGCAAGGAGACCACAGTAGGAGTAGGGGAAGAGAGAAAGGTCCTCTGGAGAGTTTTGCTTGGGATTCTAGTATTTAGGTTTCTGTCACTGTCTCTTCTCTCCCAACACAAATAAGGCTCAGACATTAAGGCTTAAGACCTGAAAGAAGAAAAGCCTGTGCTTTAGAGAGGGTGCTTTACGGAAGTTGGCAATTATTTCATTTTCCAAGCATAGTCATGCATTATAGGCCTTGATGAGCGTGATATCCAAATCAAGCTGGACATGGATGAAGCCCTACAGAGCAAGGCAGCCATATACAAGCATTCACTGATTCATCTATGTAGGAATTACCTGAGAAACTTCTACAAGTCTGTAGACATCTGACTTTCCCCATCAAGGCATTGAAGGCTAGCCTCTCAGAGACTGCCATTTGCATCCACAATGTTAAGAGAAAGAGGTGATGATATTTAGTTTATTTACTAAATTATTCTCTGCTCCTTAGAGAAGCCAACTCCCCAAGGTATCTGCTTGCTTACACACACACACACACACACACACACACACAGAGTTTTCTTCATAGAGAGGTATTAAAACTTGCCAGGAAATTAATTAAATGAGTTATTATTTGTGCCTCTCTTCATAGTATCCTTTCTCTAGTGTAATCTCATCTGACACCAAAAACCAGCTCTCACAGTAAGTGAGACTTTTATTGATGATCACCACTGTACCCATGAGGAAACTAAGACTCAGAGGTTAAATGACTTCGCCAAGTTCATTTAGATTTTGTAACCAGTGTAAATCTAAGATGGAGACCAGGTCATTGAACTCTCTCTACATTTACTCCCACACTGTGCCTCTCTCTCTAGAAGACTGTGAACATTGAAGTTGCCTGTATCTAAAGACTACCTGCCAATGACAGAGTATCTAGACAAAGATTTCAAGCCTCATCTAGATATCTGGATTTACTCTCAATATCTCATATTTTTAAATGATTATTATTTGTCACCATATCACACAGTGTCGTGAAGACCTGATTTGCTGCTTTTAATAGTTGCATAGTGTCATTGTTTCTCCGAGGAGACTTCACATGGAAGCTAGTGAGCCCGGAGCTCGTTCTTCCCTGTACTTGGGTCTTCGGCGGCTATTAAATTCATGGCGCTTGACTCCCATCTTCTTCCAGTTCTCAAGCTCTCCCTGTTGTTTTAGCAAGGTTTTCAAGTATTCTGTTGGCGTTAGGAGGGCTGTTGAAAATGGCCTATCCTAGTGCAAATTCTTTTCTAATGAATGCATTGTGTAAGCAGTAAGTCTGAGCAAGCTGCATCTGGATTCCTGTCCAGGGGAAAGATGCTAAACATGCTTAAGGCTTGAAAATATACCTGCCCTGGGCCCGATCGAAGACATTGCCCTTGCAGCTGACACTGTGGCCCACGTGTGTAAGGAGGTGAGCCTAACCAAATGTTCACTCCAAAACTGCTGAGAGGGCCATTGTGCTTTTTCTCTATGCTCTGGCCTTCTCTTTTTCGCTAATCACCTCCTTTCTGAAGTTCTCTTTCCCTAACTTGATTGATAGATAGTTTTTGCAGTTCTTTCATTTGTTCAACAAATACTTATTAAGTACCAGTTCTAGGTGCCAGGAATTGAGCAGTCAATAAAACAGCCCCACATCTCTGCTTACAGGCAGCTTCTGTTTTAGTAGAGAGAGATAATAAATGAAATAAATAAGTAAAACACATAATTTGTTGGATGGTGATAAGTGCTATGGGAAAAGTAAAATAGGGGGTGTGGGTGAAAGTTTACATTGTCAATAAAACGGTTAGGGAAGGCTTCTCAAGGGGATGTTTGAGGGCACCAGTCAGGCAGATTTTGGGGAGAAAAAGCTTCTAGTCAGAGGGAATTGCAAGAGCAATTGTTCAGAGGTGGGGGCAGCCTGGTGTCCTCGGGGAACAGCAAGGAGGCCAGCACATCTGGAGTGGCCCGAGCGAGGGCAAGCGCTAGTCAAAGGTGAGGACAGAGGGCCAGATGGAGCAAGGCCTTGTAGGCCACGCGAAGGACGTTAGCTTTTACTGGAAATGAGACAGGAGCCATTGGAAGTTTTATGCTGAGGAGTGACATGGTCTGACATATTATAACGGAATGAATGGAGCTGCTGTGTGGAGAAACCACGTTTGCGGGGAAGGTGCTGTTTGTGTGTGTGTGCGTGCTTGCGTGTGTTTTTATCTCTGCAATAGTTCACAGCTGAGAATGCGGTAAGGCCAGATGAAAATGGACAGCAGAGGAGGAGGAGGAGGAAGAGGCCTGGAGAAATATGGTTCACATTGTGGGTTTGGCCCTACTTTGCTTTTTGTCTGAATGGTTTCCCATCCCTGTGGGCTTGGAATGCTGCAGCCGGAAGCGAGGGGCTGCTGCTGGCCTCTCCACCAGTCCAGGTTCGGGCCTTGACCGTGTCCAGATTGTGGCTGAATGGACCAGGGAAAGGCACGTTGCACTCGTGTGTGTCAGAAACAAGAGCACAGCCGAGAGGGTGCTGAAGGCAGGAGGGGATCGTCCAGCTGTGACTTTACTGCTCTGCCTGATAAGGAGGAAGGGGAGTTCTCAGCAAAGGGTCGAGGGGCTCGGTGAGAGCCTGGAAGCACAGTGGTGCGCAGTGAGAAATTCCAAGGGCATGTATGTACCTGGACTGCCCCCATTCCCCAGGCAGAATCTGAGAACTCGAAAGCAGAGAGTATGACCTAAAGTGTCCAAAACGCTAAGTGGTGACAGATGGGAGTGGTGAATGAAGTTGCACAACCCCCACCCTGATCATCAGCAGCTTGAGAACTGCTGACTTGTCCTCTTTCTCTTTGGGTCGCTCAAGGGGATCTTCACTTTTCTAGAGTAAAGGCTTTTGCAACTGTAATATTGGTTTTTGATTTTGTGTTTTTTTTTTCTACTACTGTCACAAAGCCATAAATCCATTTCCCCAAGACAATAAGAAAGTAACAACTATTCTGTAGTGCTTAGTGCGGTTCTGAGTACTTGATTTGCATTAGCTGCTTTAATCTTCAAAACAATCCCGTGAGATTGGTAGAGACAGGTATTATCCCCATTTCTCAGAAGGAAAAGCCAAGGTTAAGAATCTTGCCTGAGGTTAAATGCCTTGCTGATAAGTGCTTTGGCCATTATTTGCTGTCATGCTTCTGACTCCTGAAGCCTTGTTTCTTTTTCCTTTATCTACCTTCTAATTAATTCTTATTCATCATGTAGAATTTTGTGAGGGAGTTGTGGGAAATAATTTGTATAGATATACACAAAGGAACTGTGGTCACACAGGGAAAAAGAAACTGGCTTAAGTCCCATATCTCTGTAGGGTACCTCCTGGTAGCTGGTAATTTCTAGTTGTTTTATGCTGTAATTTATTGATATATATGTCATCCCCTTCCCAAGGCTGGAAACTCATTGAGGCCAGAGTCCATGTGGAATTCATTTTTATATTTACTACAGTATCTAAGCCAATGCCTGAAACACAGTAAGTGTTCATTAAGTGTTTTCTAACATTGAATGGATGCATTTGGTAACCAGTTCTCACTTAAGCCATTCATTTCTGAGAACAATGAAAAGGAGAACATTTAAATATAAAGTATGAGATGGTTACATTTGAATAATGCTTTCTTGATTTTCAGAACTCTTCTACAGTTTATCTCATTTCATCTCTTTGTCAATCCTTGTAAGGGTGGTAGGGCACATGTTATTTTCCCAATTTAATTATGAGAAAACTGTGATTAGAGACTAAAGATCTACCCAAGGTCACAAACAGGATGGTTTGTTGTTGTTGTTGTTGTTTATTTTGTTTTTAAAATCAAAGCAGAGATCAGAACCATATATCTGATTTCCTATTTTGTGAGCAATATCAGTATACATACCTGTTACATACGGAGCTTGAACACACAGGATGGAATGATTCTCATTAGGCATGAATAAACTGCAAACAATGTAGCACAGTGTTACTGAAAATGTGGTCCCCGGCTGTTAGACTAGTTACCAGTTACCAATCCGCAGTGAGATCATGACCTTGCAACAGAATGTAAATCAACTATGTCTATAAACACTGCTCAGTTTATCTGACTTTTTTTCTTTTTTACATTTTATTTTGAAATAATTTTAGGTTATAAGAAGTTGAAAAATAGTACAGAGAGTTCCCAGAGACCCTTCATCCAGCTTCCTCTATTGTTAACATTACTATAATATAATGATTTAAACTAAGAAATTACCATTCATACAATATTTTAAGTTAAACTTTAGTCTTCATTTTGATTTTACTAGTTTTTCCACCTATGTCCTTTTTCTGGTCCAGGATCTAACCTGGGATCCCACACTGCATTTATCAAGTCTCCTTATCTCTCCCAATCTGTGCTAGTTCCCCAGTCTGTCCTTGTTTTCATGAACTTGATGCATTTGAAGAGTACAGGTTAGTTATCTTAGAGAATGGCCCTTACTTTGGGTTTGTCTGATGTTTCCTCATTAAATTGAAGTTCTACACTTTTTCATACTAAATACATGCATCACTTCTGAATATCACAGAAATGATGTGCCCTTCGGGGTCTGTCTTACTGGGGACAAATAATGTTGCCGTGTCTACTACTAGTGCTGTTAACCTTCATCATTGGTAAAGGTGGTGTCTCTTGAGTTTCTTCACTGTAAAGTTGCTATTTCCCTATTTCTAATTAATAAATATCTTGAGGAAGATATTTTTAGACTATGCAAATATCCTGTTTCTTCTCAAACGTTTGCTCATAATTTTAGCCTGCTTCGTGGAGCATACCTACAATAGGTATTATCTAATGATGATTTCCTATTGTCCTGTTTTCCTCTACATCTATTAATTGGAATTTTTCTGTTAGGAAGAACTATCTCTTATTCCCCATTTCTCTCTTTATTCAACTGTTAGTTTCCATTGCTATCCTGTTTGCATTGTTCTGTGGTTCATAATCCAATACGACTGTTATTATTTTGTTGCTCAAATTGTTCTGGCTTTGGCCATTGGGAGCGGGTTCAGGTTGGCTCCTGTACCTTTCTTGATCATTTTCTTGCTTTTGGACAAGATGCTTCGGGATCATCTTGAATGTTTTCTGCCCCAGCCCTGGAATCAAACACTTCTGGTTCCTTTTATTTGAGAATGGTGTTTAAAAACAAAGATCTGGGCTCTAAGCATGCTCATGACTATCAACTTATTTTATTTTATATCAATACTGATGAAGTATTGATAGCTCCTTATCTTTTCATGGATTAGTCATAATTTGTGACCCTGCCATTTTGAGTCTCAGTGGTTCTTAAAAATATCTGTTCTGTCACCATGTACATGTGACCCATTTGGTGGTAATTTTAAATTCCATTAATTAAAGTCATAAATGAGTGTTATTCTTTCACTCATCCATTAAGCACATATGTGTTGGGCACACAGTATGTATCAGGCCTTGTAGTATGTGCTGGGTTTACAATGGTGAGTAAGGTTCTGCTCTGAAGGAGCTTATAATATAGTAAATCCTGTTAAATCTAGAAGATAGTACTTTTTTTTGGTCACTGAATATTATAAGAACTCGTTTCAGGTTATTCAGTATTCTAAACCTTGTAAATTCAGCCTGAGGGATTTTTATTTTTATTTTAGACTCAGAAGTTGTTAGAATATGAAGAGGCTATTCCCTAGTACGGTAGGGATGGTGCTGTCCCCATCTCTCTATTACGGTACCCATTGGTGCCGTTAAAAACCTTGCCCATGCCTTGAGTCTGACACATAGGTAGGTGGTTGGCTCTCTCAGGCTTCATGCCGGAGGCTGGAGATATATGCTTTGACCTGAAAGTATCCTTGGAATCTAACTGCCATGTGAAAGAAAGTCTGCTAGCAGGAAGAAGAAAAAGTTTGCTACAAGAATAGGGCTCAATCTTCAGGGCTTACCTTTCCTACCAGGCTGGGGTTGGAATAGGACTTCTGCTCTTCAAACTGCTCTCAGACTCCAAAAAGATTCCTTCAGCCAAGTGTTTTCAAAGACCCTGTTGCTTGACTATAATCTGCTCTACCTCTGCATCAAGTTGGATCTGCATTCCAGTAGGAGGAGATTAACAGCAATGTCAGTTAAAGTCATGCATTATCCTTATTCCCACCTCTTATACTTTTCATATGATTTAACGCAATCTGGCATTACTCCAGTGCTTCTCACTTTGCCTGATTATTAGTATTTCCTTTGACTTTTTTTTTTAATAGCATAAATGGACTAAGAATCATTATCGTAGCCCAGAAAGGTGCCCCTGGCAAGTAGGATTCTGCTGGTTAGACACTGCAACCCTTCCAAACAAGTCAATTGTCTCCTATACTTCGGGAAAAAATGGGAATGCTAACAACTCATGCTAAACTGTGTTCTCTCTTCCTATTGGCTCTTTCGGGCATCTATTAAGTTATGAGTCTTTTGTGTCACTGAACAAATGTATGTTCTCAGCATGCAAAATATATATACACTATTGCCAGTTCTTGGGAGGAATGAAACAGAGGAGCTGTGGTCAAGTTGATTGCCACATACTCGCATCAGAAATCTGAGGGCCATAGGAATCACTTGCATTTGCCATGAAAAGTAGCATAAGGTCCAGGCATCTGAGAATTCCTTTGCCAAATGTGCCAAAGATAGATAACTGGGTACATGCTTCTCAGCATACAGAGTCATCATCTAAGGCGGCAAGTCCTCCAGCTTTGAATCCAGAGATGACAAGGGGCCAGTTTATGGGCCTGTCTCAGTTTTTATTTGGCGCTCTCCTCAGAAATTTTCTGTCTGTCTGTCTGTCTCTCTCTCTCTCTCGTGTGTGTGTGTGTGTGTGTGTGTGTGTGTGTGTGTGTGTGTGTGTGTTTTAGTACATGAAATCTACTTTAGAGTACAGCTTTGTGTGCCCTATCCTGCCTGTAATGCAGTGGTCTGTCCTTGAGAATTTTTAATGGGCTGACCTATATAGCTTAAGTATTTCAATTAAAAGTAGTAGACAGTGTAGATTGGCAAGAAGTAGAAGACAGGGAGGGGAAAATGCCTCCTAGGAGCTATGGCTCAGGCAAAACAATAGAAGTGACAAGAGGTTGGAGGTGGGAGTCGTAACAGATAGCCGGCATGGCTGAAGTCCTTGCGAAGGTGGCTTTCGGTATCCCTTGAGAAGGACCTGCAGTCTTCGTGGGATTGAGCAGGCTAACCTTCTGGAGAAGGATTATGGTGTATTATTCCTTATTTTTCCAAATATCCATTCTTCCATTTTCAGCTTTCTCTACATGTGATTCTCTGAAGAGATGGTGCTGTCCCCATCTCTCCAAGCTGATCTCAAGGGAGGATGTAGAGAGGAAAGGCCGTTTATGGTACAGGGTAGCCATTCTTGCATTCCTACTTTTCACTTTTCCCCCACTGCTTAGAATCCTTATGTCATAGGAATTCCTAATTAACTCAGTTGCTCTACAGTGAAAGTGAACATCTGGAGCTACCGAGTCAGGAAAGCCATTTGGCTTGGATCCAGTATGGATTTTTCCCCCTTTTCACCCAGCTCAGCAGCTGGGCACTGCACCAACCCCGACATTGCCAGGATGAGGTTGCCAAGGGCTAGAGCAACTCAGGGCTTATTATTTCACCCAGAAAATCATGGATTAGATACTTTAAATTGCTGGCTTATTTTGAAGCTTTTGTGGGGGGTGGGGATATAGGAGATCATGTGATCACTTGGCGGGCCAGCTGTCCCACATGTTGCCTGCACAGTTCTTTTATACCTAGACCATCTCAAGATGATGAGGGTTTACTTAGGGCTATGACCAAATGAAGTAGAGGATTCTCCAAATTCTATCTATGAGTCCTCAAGAATAGGACGCAAAGCAGGACCATGTCAGGTGAGGTTGGGGAGGGGACACAGGAATGAATAACTAACAAAGAATTGTCTCAGGCTGGGTGGAGGCAGGTATGTGCATAGGAAATACAGAAACCACTTTGGGTTTCATTCATCAGTTCCAGTTCACATCCATCCTACCATCTGTATGCTTAATACATATAGTGCTCCCTGGTGGCTGGCAGTATTCTAAGTGCATACATGTATTTGATGCTCACAGGACCCTTTGAGATAGGTGTTACTCTTATCCCTGTTTTACAGATGGGCACTCTGTGGCAATGAGAGGTTAATAAGTTTGCTTATGAACATTTGCTTCTGGAGCTAGGGTTTGAGGCCCAGCAGTCCGGTCTGCTATACTGTCAGTAGTATAGGTTTTATTTCATCTCAGCTGCAAGGGTTTTCAGAGAGAATGCACAATGCCCTTAGAACAGAGCTTCTCAAAAATGAATTTTCATTCGTATCATCAGGGATCTTGGTAAAGTGTAGATTCTGATTGAGCAGGTCTGGGGTGGGGCTTGAGAGTCTAATTTCCAACAAACTTCCTGACGATATCAATGTTTCCTGATCTGTGGTCCACACATTGAGTATTCCATGGTTTTACTGCCAGGTTGCACTTACCTGGCTGTGGTAGAAACCCTTGCATTTAGAGTGACACCTATAAGAATTTAATGAGTAATCCATTGGAAAATAAAAGAACTATAGTATCTGGGAATAGTATTTGTTTAAAAACACATTTTCCTAGGCCTTTACTAGAAAATGGAAAGATTGTCTTTCCTTTTCTTGTCTTAGCCAAAGGTATCTCCTTTGTTCCTTAACTCAACACTTCTGGGCTAGTTTCAGTCCCAATCCTGAGATACTGTTGTATACAATTCTCCCAGTCACACTTCAGCAATGAACAAGGGATCAGACTCAAAGTTAGATGACATCACAAAAGCAGAGTCCCCATGGTAACCACATCCTTTGATTCTTGAGCCTGCCTAGCAACTGAGCAGAGCTGATAGTTGAAGTGAACCAAGTTGTTCTTCCAAGAAATGGAGGGGAGAGGTTCCATGCCCACACGAGGATGCTGTATCTTCACCACTACAGCCAGAGGCTTCCATTTGCTCTGAAGGTTCCAGACGCTCAGACCTTCCTCTCCTCCTGGAATCTCGAAGTTGGCCTCCAAGGGGTTTTCTGATCCTAAACATTCAACACTATGAGAATACTACAATGCCTTGGGATACTCTTGTTCTTCTGGTTTGAGTTTTGGTGGATAACCACATCGGAGTCTTGCTGTGTTAATGTATCAATCTTTTGGTTCATCTGCATACTGGTGGTATGGGGCATATGGCAAATCCAGTAGTGAATAGGCTGGATACCACCACGTGGTGGCCTTCTTAATTCCATCATGTGGAGCCAGTGAAAGTATGGTTTCCTGGATTCAGGTTTCTGTTTTATATGTTATGGCAAAAAGCTACCTTCTGTCATTTGGAACAATCTCTTTTTCCTCGCTTTCCTTGTTGCCTCTTTCCACGGCTTTCATCGCTCAGGAGATGATGGTGTGGGTTTACTTTGTCCATCTCATTTGGATGACATCATCAGAAAAGCACTCTGTACTGCTCCACTGAAACCCAGGAGATGACCTAATGTTTAATGGAGTTGAGACACAAGAAACCAAAATAACCCAGTGGGATATAAAGGCTGATTTTGGTTATTATCGTTTGATAGAAAGGAAACAATGAAGTAAGTTGCATTAGCTTGGCTTCACGACTTCTTGAAAGTCACCTGTCAGATATGGAAACACTTCAGAAGGTTGTGTTCAGTCTCTCAGAAGATATTGAACACTTTCCCAGTGGCCAGTGGTTGACCTCTCTTGAGACATCACCAACTGAGAAAGGAGGATGGGTCTTCTTGTCTCCTGTGGAATCTCATTTGTAATGATGATGCTTTATGAGGATGAGACCCAAGGAAGAACTGGGTACAGACAGCAATTTTAATCTTACTTGCCTTCCTGTTTATTTTTATATCCAAGCTTTAAGAAACCAGTGTTGGCTAATAGCACTGATTTTACTGCGAGGCCAAACTTCAGGAAAGTGCATCTTTTGATAGACCATTAATGAACAAATTTGCTACCAGTTCAAATTAAGACCTATATTGCTTGCCTCTGCCCTCCCAAACTCTACGCTTACATACTTACCCCAAATCATTTTAAGTGGCATAAAAGTGACAATTACTGGTTTTAATATTGAAAACCTAAAATTAATAAATGCAGTTTGGACTATTGCTTTTCTGCCCATGTGTTCTTTTATGTAGATCTATTTAAAAGCCAAACAATGCTGCTGCTTCCAGAACACTCTGTTCTAGTCTTCTTCACCAAAGCTGACAGGATCGGGTTTGAGAGCAAGGATCATACAAATGAAACTAGGAGCCTATTATGTAGATGAAATAGTTTGTTTTGTTTGTTTATGTGTTCAGAGTAATTGGCATAGATAGTAAGCATGATGTGTTTATAAGTATTTCCTGTGCAGGAGGGACTTGGTAACTAGTTAATCTGGACTTGCTCTTCCCACAGAAATAATGGCACTGAGCCAAAGGTACACTTTTACTGAATTTAGAATGAACTGGAGCATGGCCAAAAGTATATTTCTCACCTCTACTTTGAATCCGATTTCTGGGCTGCTGACCCAGAAGTTTTAGTAATCAGTTCTCTGGCTGTCATGGTGGTAAAGGGTGAAAGGTTTGGCAAATGGAGAGAGATGTTGGGAATTCTACTCAAATCATTTTGAATCTTACCCAAAAAATGTGGGGAATCAGTTCTTCTGACTCCCTAGTGAGTCAGAATCAGCAGGTAGCTCTGATGGGACCTTGAAGGGTCTAGTGAATGGGAAATGGGCTTTGGAATGGATTCACAGAGTGCCCTGGGAGAGGAAGGGATTGGACATTCTCACAGAGCAGAGGGAGTTTGGATTACTTGGTCCTTTGTGTGGAAGGTCGCTGTGTCCAGAGGGAGTCCTGACAGGTGTCCATGTTCATCTTCTTTGCGAAGCTGAATATGAGAGTTGTACTTGCAGGAAGTGGAGAAGAGGTGAAGTTATCAGAAAAACTCCTTGTCTATGGTGGAAACATGGAAACTGATGACCCAGAGAGATTCTGGAGCACCTCCCTAACCTTGGTTTTAGAGGTCGGAGTTTTCCATTTTGACTAGTTTAGCTCCTCAGCTTATTAAATGTCTTTGGTCAGATTGCTTAACCACCTCTCACCTGTGAAGTGGGATAATGCTTGTTCCAGAAGGTTGTTAAGAGGATTACATGAAATATAATGTGTGAGTCATGCTACTATCACATAGTAGCTCTTGGAACTTTAGAAGTTAATATTACTACTTCCAGTTTGATTATCATAGCCTAAGTGGGAAAGTATTATTGGGACCAAGGAGAAAGGAGCTGTAGAGATAGGCAGTTGTCGACATGGGAGTTGGTACAAATTGGCAGCGGGACTGGACTGGCTATTTAGGGGAAAGTTGCCTCCAGAACACCCCGGTTTAGTCCTAACCACCAAAGCCCACTGGCCACTGTATGGCGTATGAGTCGCCTAAGTGACAGCAAGGGTTGGAACAACGCCACCTCGCTTAGCCTTCAAGGCTTTCCTTCCACACATGCTTTTCCCCTATACACACATTTCCTCCTGGAAAAAGCCTTCGGTAGAAACCATAGCTGGGGCACGGTGGGAGGAGATGAGCTTGGAATAGCATCAGAATGAGTTAGCGTGGAGCATGGGGTCAGCTGCTACAGACTCTCATCCTTTTTTGCCCAGTCCCTGGGTCATAAAAGGCTGTTCATTCGTAGGATTGCTTTCATCAGCTTTCAGTTTCAGCTCCTTTCCTGGGAAGCCCAGTTTTTAACTGGTAAGGGATTTTATGACAGCAGGCTGTTTGAGTTCCTTTCTCTGTTTTCGATTGTCCTCCTTTTCTCCCACCAGCCTCCCACTCTGTCCCCCTACACACCCTGCCTCATTTCCAAATTTAGTGGTGTTACCAGGGCAGGTTTTCAGAAAGCTTGCTTTAGTGGCTCTCTCTCGGGCCATTTCCACAGCGGCTGTGTGCAGGGCACCATTCACAGTGGCTCAGCAACTGTGCCCCATCTGTTCCTCTGGCTGTAGCCACCAGGCATCTGCAGGGGGTGGCAAAGGCTGAAGATCCCCAGACAAGGGGTAGGGAAGGCCTGGCTACATGATGACCGATGCAGCAGGAGTGCCCAGCAGGAGACATAGAATAAAGGGTCCTTGTGACTTCCAGTAGTGGGGGGAAAAAAATGGAAAATGGAAATCAACTTAAAATTAAAATGTTTTTAAAAGTCATTTGTAAAGAATTAAACAACTTTCTCTCAAACGGCCTTATTACTCATTTAAATTGTATCAATAGCGAGCGCTAAATTGTTAGATCAGTCAGAAAATATTGTTGCCGCTGAAAAATCAATGCTACTTGAATCATTAGGGCATTATTACATGAAGCCCAGATAGCTTGGGATGATAACTCTTGCTCTGTTTTATCTGTAGTGTTCGAAGATGCACTGCTTGTCTGCTGACAGGGTCCGCTCCGTTACTGTCTTTCTCATTGGAGTTAAAGATGGGTAGTGGTTGTGCAGATTTTCTCCTGTTAAAAAAAAAAAGGGACATAACATAGTCCTTCTTAAGTCAGTGATAGTGAATAAAAATCTTGACACGTAAGAAGGTTAAAGAAGAATTTGGATTGCATTTTGGAAATCTTCCGGTGGGATTCACGGTGTGTGAGGATAGTCGGCAACTTTGCTGAAGTAGGCAAAATCCAAGCAAAAACTATTGACCTGGGCTCAGTGTATGAGGCTGGGCCTGTGATGGGGTTGGTAGTTACAGCATGGACCCTCAGGTTCGAGCCCCCGGGCTGGCTGGAATGACTCTTGAAGGCGCAAGACATTTTTTAAGGTCTCCTAGGCTCATATCAGAGTTTGGTTCACTCTCTGTCCCCCAGAGCACCTAGTGGTGACCTTTCTGCATAGCAGGTACTGATGGATGTTGGTAAGAATGGGATAACTTCTTCATCCACGCCTAATCCTTAGCAAATGGGAAAGTAGTGCATATTGGCCTCCTCGGTCCCTTCCCTTCCACCTCTTTCGACCATTTTCCTTGCTCTCTGCCCCCAGCCTGTGGCAGCCCAGAACCCACTCTGTAGCACGTGCCCAGGCTGCCTAGCTCCGTCAGTGGCTCCTGTTCTGAAATTTCTCTTCCAATGGCTACCCTCTGTGAGAGTGCATCACAGGGCCTGCATTTCCGTTGCCAGTGTCCCCTCATCCCACCACCTTAGTGGGTGATTTGGTCAGTGTGATATCTCTCCTAGGGATTATGTTTGCATTTTTTCAAGAGGTTACTGGGAACGTATATCCTAACCTAAGTGGAATTATCGTTGAAGGGATTTCAAGTATTTCCTTAATAATGCCAGAGAGAGACAGTTCACATAACCAATCTTGGCTGTGTTTCTCCCAGCAGTGTGAGGTGATGGGGGTTGGAAGAGGAGAGGCATTTCCTTGAAGGTTTCCAGCAGCTTTATTTCTGACTTGCAAGTGGATCCAGAAGCCTGACTCTTTCCATGAGTCAGGAGTAAGGAGCATAGTGAGAAGGACGGCATTTACTGCAGACCCACTGTGTCCCAGCACTGGACTGGCTGTGTCATCTCACGTAGATTATGTTATCTAACCTGCATAAAAACTGAGGTAAACAGTATTGTCCTCATTTTTAAGTATGAGAAGACTGAAATTTAGAATTAAGTAACTTGAACAAGGTCATGTAGAAGAAGAAGCAGAGTTCAAATCCAAGTTATCTTGACTCTAGATTTTTTCATTATACATCATTTTTTCTTCTTCCCTTGCCCATCAACACAATGCCACACACACACACGATGTCTCTTGGTTGATTCTAACTCTCCTATTTGCTTACTGTAGCCTTTCCTTACTTCTCTGCTCACTCAAGACCTCTTTCTTACCTCCCATATGCTCATCCCTCTCCTTTTCCCAGCTTCTCTGTCCTCTTCAGTTCTTCCTCCCTCAGGCTGCCATCTTAGATGTTTTGGCTCTTGGCTATCCCTTCTCACTGGGTGTATCACCCCAGTAGCCCCAGAGGCCAGCACACTGCCAGGTACATAGTAGACATTTATGGAAGGCATTACCTGTAAAGCCTTTATGTCTTCTTCCCTCTCTGCATCTGCCCAATTCATGTTTTCTTCTTCCACATCGCCAGCTTGCACCAGCTGATCCAACTCTACTTGCCCTCTCCAGCTCTGCACCGATTGCTAGAGGCTTGTGTGCAAAACGAGTAGAGAATATTTGGTCAAAAAGAAAAAAAAAAGAAAAAGAATCCATGGTGGACATAGTTAAGTGGATATATAGGTACTTAGGGGCAGAAATATTATGAACACTTCTCTCTGCATTTTCCATGGCCACTCTTCAGTGGAAGAAAGCTTTCAATATGCTTCCACTTTACGTAGAAATAGTCATGTTTCCTTCTTTGCCCCAATAATTATTATTATTTTGTCTCCTCCACCAGTGGAACTAAAGGAATTGTCAATAAAGTGCCATGATATGTTCTTGTGTATTTCCCCCTCTTTCTAAATGCAGAATACTGTCTTGTTGTCAAGGGGACCCCTTCTGGAAAAGCTCAAAGGAAAGGATGTGTGTGTGCGCGCGCGCGTGCGTGTGCATGCGTGTGTGTGTGTATGCGCATGCATACAACATGCGAGCTAGAGAGTTGGGTGAGCAGAAGAGAGCACTTGTGTAGGGGGAGTGTATAGGTGATCCGTCACACCACGTGAGAAGCCTGGAAAAATAGGTCAGAGGAATGGCAGGATCCAGTGTCTGTGCTGTAATTCTGAAGTTTATCCAACATCTTAGAAGATGAATGAGTGGGTTTCTGAGTTGCTTTGTGCTTTCATGAGCTGAGCAGTGGCAGGTGGATCATTTTTAACCCCACATCCATTTCCCTTCTTCCTGTTCAACAGTGCTCTGGGGGAAAATCATCAACTCTGCCATGTGTCTGTCCTCCCTTGCTCTGAAACACTTATCTAAGTCTCTTGGCTAATGGTGCACAATCACTAACAAGCTGGCAAGATCCTTCCCAACTTGGCTGTACATGCCATGAAAGCAGAGGTTTTGCCTTATTTTATCCCCTTTTGTATTCTCAGTGCCTGTGATGCAGGGTGCCCAGTCAGATTTGTTAAATGAATGAGTTTGAAAAGTGTTTCTCCTAGTTTGCAACTCCATTTCCTCTGTACCTCAAGGTTGCATTACCATGCCCTGTGCACTGGTCCCCATCATCATTCAAGATCCTCCCTCCATAATATGGCCTTATTTTTTTGATCCAAACTTCTTTCCCAACTTCCAGTTGCCTGCCTCTTCCCATATTCCTCCGTATTGCAGTCAGGCTTCATCTTCATGGTTTCCACGCTCCTATGCATTGTCCCAGCATCACTTTGCTCTTGCTACAGTTCTGCCTCTCCACCTCCTGGGTTTCCTACTGGAGCAAGGCAGGAAAAAAAGTGAAGGGGGTCAGGTATAGGAGGAGAGTTCACTTTCCCATAGAAATATGCTCATTCCTATTGTTGCATGAAAATGATAACGCAAGAATAATGATAAAAAGTTACTGACACTTGATCTCCATGCTGGAGAAAGAGGAGGGGATGAGGGCTCTGTGACATACTCAAGAACACACGTCTCTTAAATGTGCAGCTATAGCAGATTATCACCTTGAGGGAATGTCTGTCTGTTGTTACGAGTCCTGATTTTTTTAAGACAGGACATCTGGATTTTAGGTGAAACCTACTGCTTCTTAAATGTTGTTTCAAAAAATTTTTTTTAACTTAAAAAAATTTTAAAAGCCTGATGAAACAACATGCATGGGTCACGTTGGCCCGCTAGTCTCTGGTGTATGACCTCTGCTCCAAGCGTCTTCCCAGATCACTGAGGCCCTACTAGCTCTTTCCTTTCCCAAGTTCTCCTAGAACCTGAGAAACAGCATCATGCAGTGGAAAGACTAGTGGACAAAGAATCTGAAGATCTGTTCTCTAGCCCTAGTTCTGCTGTTTGGCCTCAGTTTCTTCATTTGAATATGGGAACAATAAAGGAGCAAAAGAACAAACTAATCAGAAACAGAGTCACTAATATAGTAGGTGATTTGGTGACAAACAGAGGGGACTGGCAGAATGGGGGGAAGGGTTAAAGAAGTACAAATTAATAGTTGACAGTTGGTCATGGGGATGGAGAGCACATCAGAGGGAATGCAGTTAACATTAATATGATGGCTAGGTGGAGGGCCAGGGGAGGAAGGGAGCAATTGGGGGAATTGTTTTACGAACTATGTAGGTATCTAACCAATGTACTGTATACTTAAAACTAATTTAAATAAATACATTAAAAAGAAAAAAATTGGGAGCAATAATATTTGACTTGATGTTCAGTTGCTTGGCTTATAATTTCAAAGTGCTTTTATATGCATGGTTTCATTTCATCCTCTGTGCAGTAGGCTTGGAAAGTATTATTTTTCTTAATTTAATAGGAAAGAATTCTAACAGGGGTTAAGTGACTTATCTAAGACTATATAGCTTATAAATGGTAGAGCTGGACCCAGCATTTGGGTCTTTCATTTTCTGAGGTTTGGTGTTTTGTTTTATTTTAAAAACTTTTGCATAATGAGATCTATCTTGGTAAGCTGTAGGTATTATGTGAGTACTTAAAGAGGAAGGAGCTTATTGTTGTATGGGTTATTACCAATAAGATATGCTATATACTTCCATTTATCTGTATACAATGGTAATTGATCTCAGATTATGTGCTGTATGATGATCCTACCAGATTGTGAATACCTGGAGTCAGGTATGAAAGCTAGTGCAGAAATGCCTGTGGAGGTATTTGGTGAGTAATCACTGATAAACTGAATTAAAGGAAAGTGGTGATGCCACCTGAAAGAGGACCATTTCTCAAAGTCAAAGCCAGGCTGTGCCTGAGAATAAGTCAGGGCCTGGTGACCCTGGGATTCTAAACCTTCATTTCACAGTCAGCTGGTAGCCACTGGTCAGACGTGCAGTATAGCACATGTGACAGGTGCCATGAAGATGATCACGATCCAAGATCACCACATTGAGAGATTGGGAGGATTGAAATGACGTAGTGTCATTTTGGAGTCATATCTGGGTTTGACTAATTCCTGGCTATGGGCAATTTAACTGTTGAACCTCAGTTTCTTCACCATGCCATGAGGATAACAGTGCCAACCTTGTGTGATTGTTAGGAAGCCTAATAAAGTCATACATGCTAATGCATCTGCATAGTGCCTGGTGTGGATTGGGTGCTCAATGCAATGCATGACGCAGCCGGAAACGTCTTTGCTACAGCAGTACTCAGAAGCACCCATTTATCTGGGTTTGCCAGTGCTGGGCACTGAATTCTTTTCTGCAATTATCAGATGATATCCACGCAATCCAAACGTTCCTTTATAATAGTACCTGGAGGAGCCTTTTAACTTAAGATTTTATGAAGACAATAAAAATAATCAGAAAATTACTAGGTCTCCATAACAGAAAGAATGATAACTTTCAATTTACTTAAGGCCAACTGTACACAACTGTGTGTCCCAATGGCTGAGTTATGATGAAACTCCAACTCCTCTTTACTAAAGAGCTGGTTATAGAATTCAGCTGGGTGAGTAAGAGGCTGGTCTCTGGATGCTCTAGAAGGCTCCACTCCCACCTCTGGTCCATCCCTGCCGCTCTTTGCTAGAATCTTCTTTCCTGTTTCAGAGCCTTTAGCCTCCTCATTTTGTAGTTAGGACACTTGTTCCAAGATCCTTTTCACTGTAGACTTCAGTAATTACATTGGCTCTCCTGTTCGCTGCCTGCTTTGCTCATCGCCACCAGCCAGGAAGGTCAGGTGTGGACCCTGCTTTTAGCTCTGCTCTAGAACAGAAGCACTTAGAGCCCTGGTTCTGTGTTCTTTACCAGGCAGGGATGGGTGTTTCCTGAGCGGGAATCCCAGGTGAAAACAGCTCTCATCCTTCCATCAGTCAGCATGGGCAAAGCTCCGTGACGCTTCTGTACAAACCACTGAACAGCCAGCTCCTCCTGCAACTGCCCCCCAGGTCCCAGCAGAGGCTCAGGATTGTCCTGTCAACTCTTTCGTTCTCTCTGTCATTGAGTCAGTATATATGTCCCACTGTTTGTGCAGAGTTCTGGTGTGTAAGGCTCATGAAGTATAAGGCCACAGGCAGGTCCTGTAAGCACCTTCCTCCTCAGAGCAGCGTCATCTGCTAATGCTTTGGTGTTTGCAAGGGCTCTCATTGAGCAGTTCAGACCGTACATTAAACTACCCCACAGGAATGTGCTAAGGATTATTGGTTAATACCGGTAAAGCACTTGGGCTGTAAATGTCAAGTTTAATGTTAATAAACAGGAGGATTAAGTTCATGTATGCAAAAAGGAACTCTCTTCACAGTGGACATTGGGGGAGGACTTTACTTTTATCAACAAAAACAAACAGTGGACTGTAAGCCCAGATTCATCAAGTCCAAGGCCTTTATCTTGTCTTACCCTGACATTCCCACTAGATTTCTCTCACAGCCCATAAACTCTATTCCACTGTTGAGATGACTGCCTAATTGTTTGCGTGTTTGATGTCTGTGGAAATGAAAGTATCTTAAGAAAGTGTTGAAAGAAGAGCAAACAGGACAGAGACTGCATGGCCAACTGCAGAAAACGATGCCATTTGTGATAGCAAATGCAATATGTATTATTACTTGGATTCTTTAATGGAGGTGCTTCAGTTAATGGTGTTCTGTTTTTCCTATTTTGTTTACAACAAAGCTGAAGCATAAAGATGTGCTCTGAGTCCATTTCCTCTAAAAACTTCTTAGGTGAGTCCTTTTCTGCTCAGTTCTGAAAGAATCCTCAACACATGTGTACTCAGCCACCCAATGTGGAAGTTTTCACTGCCCAGATAGTAAAGGATCCTTATGGAATCCTTGGCCAGGAACTTGCTCTGTGCTTTATAAACTTCTGTTTGTCAGGTATGTGCCATCCCATTTCGTAGATGAGGCAACTGAGGCTCAGACAGGGTGGTTTGTAACATATCTGAACTTATATTCTTTTCGCCATGCCTCCTACAGGCAGCAATTATATTGTCCTTTTTTTTTTTTTAGTTTCTATTTTCTGTTGTGTCCTAGTACCTGGCATAGACCCATAGTCTTTTCTCTGCAATCCTGAAATCTAAAAGTGCAGTTATTATTCATTTGGCAACAAAACTTGACAGAACTCATGCAGGGCCAGAGTGAACCTCAGTCTTTGTTTAACCTGCTTAGAGTGACTCTTTATGTGATTCATGGCAGAAATGTATTGGCTGATGTGGGGGAGGGTCCTTCACACTGCTGTGGTGTTATGTACAACATATGCACTAATTGCCTTTCGAGAACCTGAAACTTTCTGAATTCTGAAATGCATTTGGCCCTGGGATTTTGTGGTAAGGGACTGTGGCTTTCTCTAGAGCGCTATACACAGTGAGCACGGGCTGCACGCTGTCACTTAGGAGTGCACCTTGACATTCCTGAGTTGTGCACCTGTAGCGAGGTGGTCATAGAAACTGGGTGACCTGTCTAGAGTCTTCATTCGATATCTGCCATATGGTAGTGAGAGGAAGGGCCATCAAGGAAAGAAAGAGAACTTCTTCTTGGTGCAGATGATGACAGTCCAGGGCAGTATGTGGGTGACAGCTAAGGCTAAGAGTGCCCGCAGTCACTCCTGCAGGAAAACAGGACTTGGGGCTGTTCATGAGCGGGCGGCTCCTAAAGAGGGGATAGGCCCTAACTAGGCAAGAGGAGAAAGTGGTAGTTGGGGTTTCCCCAGCAGGATGAAGCTCTCGTTTAGAAGCTGGGACAAGCACAGGACATCCAGGTTCCATGAGGAAAGGAAGCATTTGCACCAGGAAGTGGTGGGGAACGGAGGGGGGCAGGAAGGGTCAGGTTCTTGACGACCCAGCAGAGGAATATAGACCCAGTTCTGCAGACATGCAGACCAAGGCAGAATTCTGAACAGAGGTGTCGTCTGCCAAATGTAGGGCTTTGCTGCGCCTTGTGGATGGTGGCTCCCAGAATGGATTAGATCCTAAATCCCCAAGCTCCCCTTGTGCTTCTGAGCCATGTTCCCTTTCCTGAACCATGTACGGATAATAACAGCTAACTCTCATACAGCACTTTCTATGTAATCAGCACTGTTCTTAATGCTTTAGCTATTTAACATGCAGCAACTCTATGAGATACATACTATTATTTTTCCCATTGGATAGATGAGGAAGCAGAAGCACAGAGAAGTTAGGTGATTGGGTCATGCACAGTGAGCGTAGAGGCTGTAATGAGAACCCACAGCGTGGTCTGTACTTTTAACTCCTACTCTCTGCCTTCACCTACTCTTCCACATATCCCAGAAATGAAGCATTTATCTAAATCAACACTGTATCCATTAGCTCCAATGATTGGGGTGAGCACTTTGCTCTTCCCCTGGGGAATGTGTGGGTGGTAGAAGCGGGTGTGGTAGGACAGGTGGTGACCAAGGCACATTAGACAAAGGTGGGAGTGGAAGGGGTGATGTCCTGAAGTTTATGGCCCAGGCAACAAGAAGTGTAATAGCCTCTATGCACTGACTGACAGCTTCATGAATAGCGGCTACAATCTTGCTTCCCCTCTGCCATTTACTCCTAGGCCATTCCTCCCTCATGCACTCACTTTTTTGAATTATGTGCCTCAAAATAACTCCCTGATAGGTAGGGCTAAAATTCTTTCAAAGTTAAGAAAAGATGGGACTGTAAGTTAAGAAAAGCGACACCAATCCTGCCTTCCTTCAATTCTTTGGCTCCTAAAAATCTGTAGTGTCTTAATTCATTTTGAGCTTGTCTTTTCCAGTTTTTAACCTGATTATTCCCGAAAACGATCTTATAGTCTTTCTTAAAAATGTGCTAAGTAAGTGGTAGGGATGGCCTTTTATAAACTTGCTTTTTTTTACATGGACTTGGTGCATTCTGTGAAAGTTAGAGCACCCTTCATTTTCCCCGTCACTCTCAGATTCCCTGGCTCCCCTCTGCCCTGTCAGCACCACAGGGTACCTTTTATTTGTAAATCTGATGCTCAGTCTGATGCTCTGTCATCCCTGGATAGGCTTCTCCATCTTCTGCATAGGCTTTCATTAGTTAAATTTGCCTGTGCCCAAATGAGATCTAACCTTTATTGGGAAGTTCCTCAGGGATTTCTGGGTTGGGAGAAAGCACGGCCATGCCATATTGGGATGGAGTGTCTCCCTTAACGTGGCAGTGTGACTGCACTTTGTCTTCCTAGTGGCTGAGCTCCAGGCTTCCTGTCTGGGTAAGCAGCATGGAGTCCAGACTTCTTGGTTCTTTCTCAGTTCCCTGTTGACGGTGATAGCAAGGTTTTGCGAAGGAACAAAAGAACCCTTTTGCTGAAACTTTTCAGGTCTTTAATTACTCATTCTTTTTTTCCCCCTAAAATTTCAAATCCTTGCCATGCCTCTTTGTCCTTCCTCCTTTAATTCTCTATTGCCCCCACTCACCCTTCTTCTTACCTGCTGCTCTTTCTCTTTGTTCCCCAAAGGAGGGGAAGACGACTTAGATTTTAGGAGCAAAGCAAAACACAACACGAGGAAAGGAGAAAATGTACTGTGACCCCTGGAGAAGGTGGACAGATGGTTGAGAACCTTCGTATACCAGTATAAAAACTCTTCTTTTCTCTCACATTCTCAAAAAAAGAAAAAGTTAGTTATTTCTAAAATTGAGCTAGTTTATTGGGTATCTTTATTCACTCCGAACTGTTTTTATTTAACTCAAAACTTCTACGTATGTCTATACATACACATTTGTATCTGTGTTTCTTTTTATTGAGGGGAAAATAACACCACAACAACTGATGTAACCTGGAAAAGGTTTAGCTCAAACGTCCACTGTAAAGTAGATCAGCAATTCTTCTATGATGTTTGTATTAGGTATTTTCTTACTGTCTTAGCTCAGGCTGCTATTGCAAAATAGCATAAACCAGGGAGCTTAAACAATAGATGTTCATTTCTCACAGTTCTGAAGGATGAAAGTCCAAGATGCTTGGAAATTTGGTTTCCGGTGAGAGCTGGGTTCCTGGCTTGTAGACAGCCTCCTTCTTGCTATGTGCTTATATGGCCTTTCCTGGTACCTGTGTGTGGATGGAGAGAGGGCCTGGTGTCTTTTCCTCCACTTATAAGGTCCCTAATCCCTCCATGGAAGCTTAACCTTATGACCTCATCTAAACCTAATTACCTCCCAAAGTACCCCTCCAAATGCTGTCATAAACATTCAGTCCATAGCACTTAACTTCTGCTTCCTGGCTGATGGAGTCTTTTCTACAAATATCACCAATAATCAGTGTCTCTAACCTGCTCAGCTCTTGACCAGCTAAGGAGAGGAGCAGACGAGTCTGGAGTCAGAGTTGGAATGCTGGGAATCTTCATGATGTCCTTCCAAGGAACATTCCTGTACAGCTGAGCCAAGGGCCCAAGGGAATACCACTTTCCATAGTGAAGAGACTGGACCCATCCCTGTGCTCCATTTCCCGTATTTTTAGTTAACGGACTAGAAAAGAGATGTTAAGCCCATGTTGCCAAGGAAACTGACAGGTGAAGCGTGTTGCTAAGTGACATCCAGGACAAGCAAGAGCTGATCCCGGATAGGTGATGGCTGCAACTGGGGGACAGAAGGAGTCCTCCTTCCTCTCTGGTTTGGCAGTTGTAGTTATTCCTAAACTGACATTACTGGGCCTTACTCTCCTCATCTGCAGAATGAATATAAAGTGACATATACCCCGTAGGGTTATGGTGAGTTAATGTGTTTAAAGCAGGAGTTGGCAAGCTGTGGCTAACAGGCCAAAACACCACCTGTTTTTGTAAATAAAGTTTCAGTGGCATGTAGCCATGCTCATTCATTTACGTATTGTCTGTGGCTGCTTTTCTGCTACAACAGCAGTTGTGACAGAGGCTGTCTGGTCTACAAATCCTAAAATATTTACTCTCTGGCTTTTTACAGAGAAAGTTTGCTGACTTCTGGTTGTAAAAGGTTTAAACATGGCCTGGCACAGAATAGATGCTGCATAAGTGGTTGCCGTCATTACTACTGTTATCCTTTCACAGTGTGTGGCCTCGCCAGACCCTCACACTCATCTTGCACAGTAGGTACACATAAGCCATGATCATGATCATAGGCCTGATCCTTCTTACAGGTGAAGGATCAGGGATTCAGAGGACATATTGATATGCTTAAGGTGGGGTCAGGCCTAAAATCAGGTTCAGGGCTCTCTCTGCTAGTGGCATCGCATCAGAGACGTCTGCCCTACCTCCCCTTTGGATTCCTCGGGGGCAGGACCATGGCTGTTCATCTCTGCGTCTGCCGTTCTCCCTGAGGCATCAGCAGTGTGACATATACAGCCGGGCCTCAGTGGTGTCTGCTGAATTCATGCCTCCTCCCCACCCGCCAGCCCCCGCCCTGAGCTCTCCACACAGACCCATTTCCAGCTCTGGGTCGTTCACCCTCCAGCTGCTGAGATTGGGAGGGCTTGGCTTATTACTGCAGTAGAAACTCCCCTAATCGTGCATGTAACATGGAATCTGGGGAGGCGCAGGCCAAGACCATCTCTCCAACCCCAGACTTTCAGTTGGAGCCATGGGTATGGTTGAAGATAACTGACCTATGGTTTACTGAGCACTTTTAGGTCTGTGATCTCATGTGATCCTCGTAGCAACCACTCGAGAGGACAAGGTAGGTGATGGTGTGTGCCCAGCAACTGAAGCTGAGAGAGACTGAACCCTCACCCACAGCCAGGTGTTAAATAAATGGCTGGGCCAGAACTGGAGTCCTGGTCCTCCAGCTCTGTTCAGCAGTTCTCCCCGTGCCAGCGGCCTCCTGACTTGGTCATTGTGGTGATGCCAACACCACACCCTTGTGCACTCATCTCATTGTCTAATGAGCCTCATTGTCTCATTCTTCTTTTTGGGCTGTAACAGACATTCTCTGTGCTTAGGGGTTTGTTCTCTTCTCAGTGGAGATGAAGAGAAGCTACCAGAATATCACCTATTTTTCAGTCTTTAGCCTTGAAGTTGTCCTCTGCCAAACCAGATGGTCCATTGCTGGTAGATGGACCATCCCACTCACCAAAATGACTTCTACCTTAGAGCAGCTTCCAATGTGAGGCAGGTGGGGAGACCATTTCTTCTGAGTCAGTTCAGCTCTTCTATAGAGTAGCCATGTCACTTTGGAAAGCTCTGAGTTTGGGGTGTGTGTGTGCGTGTGTGTGTGTGTGTGTGTAGAGAGAGAGAGAGAGAGAATGAGAGAGAGAATGAGAGAGAATGAGAGAGAGAGAGAGGGAGAGGGAGAGAGAATGAGAGAGAGAATGAGAGAGAGAGAGAGAGGGGGGAGAAAGGGAGAGAGAGAGAGAGAGAACCCCTTTATCATTTCATTTCTATCTCATCAGAATCCGGAGAGTGGAAAATAATTCATAGAAGCTTCTGAAGGGCATAGCAGAAGATGGAACACATTTATAGCCATCACAAGGTCATGGGGGTAAAGGGCAAAGAGAAGTCAAGCTCCCAGTTGAGAATGTGGTTCATATGACCTCTCACCTGGGGACTGTCAACGATTAATCAGACCTACACCCTCCTGCCATTGCAGTGAGATGAAAGGACTAGCCCGCACCAGTTTGAAACCCCCTTTATAATGAAAAGAGGTGCTCTAAGGGGAGCTCTCAGTCCTGTGTGATTTCCAGCAGAGGCTTCCAAAGCAGGGAGGTTGAGGTAGTTTAGAGAGGCCACCAGGAAGCAGCTAGACATCTGGTGCTGACCCACGTGGACCTGCCACGGCCCTGGAGTTTCCTCATCACAGACATTCCTGGTTTAGTGGAGACCTTCTAGACACTGTCACTGCAGTGTGACCAAACCCAGCCCCAGTCCCATGTGAATGCATATGCATAACTCCTGGTGGGCAGAACAAGAAATTGCTCTACAACCAGAATACTCGTTTGGTTATATGTCTCTCTTGGACAAATAATCAGAGACAGCTGCCCTGCAGTTCACCAGAGAGTGGAATCTTTCTAGCCTCTATGAAGTGACAACACTTTGGAAATCAAATCAGAATGAGGGCTGGGGTGAGAAGCAGGACTTCATCTTACTCCTGGCACCACCTCTGGTTGACCATAAGTTACTTCCTTTCTCTGGCCTTGGGTTTCTGCATCTGTTACACAGGGCTAGCGAAACCCATTTCTTATGGCAACTCCACACTGTGAACATTTGTTCTTTCATCTTCCGCAGGCTTAGGCAAAAAGTGGCCAGCCACGTAAAACAGGTTGAATCCTTGCGCATGGTAGTTGGAGATGGTTTAATGAGTGAAGCTGTGCAGTCTCCCCCATATCTGTCCTACCGTTAACATTTTTATTGTTATTTGTGAGTATCCACTAGAGTTCAGACAAAGCCTGCATGTCACCAAATCGAGTCAGCTCAGCTCCTGCTCCAGTTAAAAACAAGTGCTGTAACCCCAATTAATAATGATTTTTTTTCCACCAGATTCACTGCTTACATGAATATATTATCTGCTGAGGAGCTCTTGTGGGGCCTGCTCCCAGAGTGTAAATATTCAGTCTGACTCAAGAAGAAAGTCCAAAAAAGGGTTGGTTTATTCAGAGTGGCCTCTGAGATCTGGCCACAGTCAAGGGCCTCTTCAAATCATCGGCTCTGATAGTATACACAAATGTTCGGGTCTCCAGGATAATCTCGAAAGGAGATGCGAGAGGGAGGGCAAAGTGCTGAGGGGGAAGTGGGAGGAGACAGAAAAGCGAAGACCAGACAGCTGAGGGCTGAGGTTGCATGGAATCAGGGTCAGAGGCCTAATCCGTGATTCATGGCTTGTCCTTATATACAGCCTTTATAGTATATCAAGAAGCAGGAACAAACATGATAAGCTTTGAATGTCAAGGTTGTCTCTGTAAGTGGCAGAGGCCTGCTTTGTCCAGAGGGTTATTTAGGTTCTACTTAGAGCAAATGCCAGATTAGATCAAAGTATTTGTACATGGACGGTGTATGTTTTATTTTACAGACCTGTTGAGTCAAGCCCCTTCTTACTTCTTTTTAAGCTTCTACGCATCCCTATTTATGTTTTACTTCCCAAGACCTTCTTTGGTCCTTCCAAGACCTCTGTGTCATCTCTTAGAGGATGTCCTTTTGCTTGGTCCATGAGTTACAGTGCTTTTTACTGTTTCTATACATTCAAGCTGCCTTGAAAACTTTAATGACCCCCTTTCTTCCCCGCACAGAGTAGTACCACAGGAGGGAGGAGAGGAAGGTGTGGGAAGAACAGTTCCCACTTCTCTCTGCCTCGTCATGCCCTTGACCCCAGGGGAGGAGAGGTGACATATCTGACTTGTGTATTTAGCTTAGCCTCTTCTGGGACTCTCTTTTGAATCTATTTGTCCCCATGGAAGGGTTCACCAAATTACTGGGGCTGGCTCTGGCCCTGGGCAAAGTTTATAGTGGTCCCACTTTTTGGTTGGGTGAGTAGGTTTAATTCTGGAATATTTGGAAGCACTTTGTAACCACACATCTAAGCCACATCCTCCAATTTAGAATTTATTTGTAATAAAGCTTTTAGCTCAATTTCAATCTCTGTGCATCCTTTATCTTCCTTCTTAATTGGTTCTGAACTAGTAAGGGAAGAGAGGACTATTATTTTTTGGCCCCTGCCCAAAGACCTAGATCTCTTCCTTGCTCATTGATTAATGCACATGGAAGGCTGCCTGAGCAGCTCTGGGTGTAATAGAGGCAAGGCAACATTTGTGGGCCCTATTCTCCTTCCACAGTACTATTTAGAACTCATCATAACCTAAGTCTATGGTTCCTATTTTTTGAGACATGTTGTTATGGTACTTGCCTGACAGAAGGCCATTGAGGATTAAGTGAAATAACACACATTCGTATGTAGTAGGTCCTCAATAGATACCTGCCTCTTCCATCCCTTGGTTGCCTATGCCATGGTTATATAGTGCTCATTATCAGAAAGTACATTCTGATGTCTAAAACATGCCTCTTTTGTTGCAATTGAAGGCCATTTCTATTATCTCATTGAGAGCAGTTTAATAGCTGAATACATGATGAGAAAACCTCATGTCCCATATACCTGATTTATAGGACCATTAGAGAAGGAAAACCAAAACCAGTAGAGAGCAGTGAGGTATGGGTGCTGAGTGGGAGAAGCAGCAGCAAGGGATCCAAGGAAGGTGGGATGTGGTGATGGAGTACCCCCTGATTGACCTCATCTGGACCTTTGTGAGTGTGGCTGTGCCTTATTTAAAGCAAAGATTGAGAAGGTCCAGAAAAAGTTGCTGGAGGTATCCTATGTTAATGTGTAGTTTTCTTTCTCACAACTCAGAATGCAAAATCAACTCATTTTTCTGGAACTTTACTGTGTGGGTTCAGCACTAAGCTCACCATCGTGAACCCCGAGACAGACATTCCCACTCCAGCTGCTCACAGGCTGGTGAGGAGAAGACTATCAACACACAAGAGTCCTATAGTCACACAGAACTCTCACTCAGAAAGCTCTCCGAGGACAGGGCCTGAGTCTCGTTTCGTTTCAGATCCCTGATCATGTGGAAGAGCCCTACTAGTTTGTTGCCTTCTTACACACGATTTCATTCCTCTCTTGTTGTTAGCTCTGGATGTGAACTAACTGTCTGTGACCCTGCATTTTCTAATCATCTCTTAGTCCAGTACTGGAGGTGTGGAGTCTGAGACAGCTAGTTTAATCTGGTCCCCCACGGCTCTTGAATGTCTTTTCATCTCTGCTGCCGTACCCTGTGCTACTGATTGTTTGGGGTTAGGGCTTTTGCTGCTCACCTTTTGTCCATTTGACTGTTAACACCTACCCCAGAGGATAAAGGAAAAGGAAAAACCCAATCAGATGACCTCATTTTGTTGTTATGAAGTCATGGTTGAAGTCAGTTTTGTTGACTTGTCAGAATCTCTGGGAAGGGAGAAGATATATATTGGAAAAGTTGTTCACATGATTAACTGATATATTGCTTCTCGGCCTTTTGACTAAGGTCAAGGTTATTCTGATATGCTCCACCACCCACTCCGCATCTTGAGACCCATAGGTTCATTTCCACTGTCAAGAGAAAGATCTTGTATTATTTCTTTTTCCTCTCTTCACCTTGGATGGTGCTCGAGGAGTGGTCTCTCTGAAAGAGACTCAGCCCAAAGGTCTTTTAAATGAGAAGAGTCAAAGATTAGCTTGGTGTGTCTTTTCTGAAGAACACATGCTTTGATGCAGAACTCAGGAGCTATAGCCTTGAATTAAAGCAGCCGTGACACCCCTAAAGCTAAAGGCACTTCAGCTGTGGGAAAGCAGTGGCTGTGGATGCGGAGTGCTCATATGCCCTCCCCGGCTTGACAGCTGACATGCTGTGTGACCTTGGGCAAGTCAGATTTCCTCTCTGTTTGCCATTTGCAAAATGTGGATAAGGACATGTGCTTCCTATGGGTTTTACTGAGGTAGTGAGAGAGTGACTGAGAACACTCTCTCACTACAAGTGCTCAAAATTTTGCCACAGAAACAAAACCTGGTTATTAGGAAAGCATCATTCCCCAGGTACAGTAGGTTCTGAGAATCTGTGCAGTGTTTGTAAACAGTCCTGGGGTTATCTCAGAGTGTGAACTGCAGGCTCTCACTCCAGGTCTGGGTCTACTACCGGTGCCCTTGCCCGTCCACATCAGCAGAGAGGAAGGGATGTCTGAGCTGTCAGGAGATGGAGGGGACAGATGGTCTCTGGCAGAACAAGAAGGAAGTGCCAATCAAAGGAGTTTGGGCTCCTCACTTAGAACCTTGAGCAGATGGGTCTGAGGCAGCCAGGAGGGGGGCACTTCCCAATTTACTAAGTGTATGACTGTGAGCTGGTGGCCTTCAGAGAACCAGACGGCTCCTCTAGTTCATTTCCTTTCATTGAGGAAGGGCAATATATAGGATAAGTCTGACAGATGAGTGTCTTTATTCAACAGGTAGTTATTAAGCTTCATACTGTGGGCAGTATGCTAGGCTATGTGGGTGCAATGTTAACCAAGACAGACCTGATCCTGACCTCACCTCACAGATATTATAATGACACTCACTGTTTCTTGCCATTTGCATAGGAATTGTGGGTGGGGTGGCAGCAGTGATGTCATAAATGCAGATTCCTGGGTCCCACCACAGATCTACTAGATCAGAACATCGAGGGTTTACATCCAGGAACCTATATAAGTTTCATAGTTCACTACAGTTTGAGAACTAATCACCTTTCCACCAAAACAAAGAGTGATCCGTTACTTTCTTGAGCACACTGGTGTCTTATAAATGAATTACGTATACAGTTGGAATGGTTTTGTTAAGTCTAGCCTCCTATAGGTCTATTTTGCTAGGAAAGCCCCTTTCTCCTCTTATTCCGGTCATATGGAAAATAACTGCTAAAATAAAATGCACTGAAGTGTTGATTGAGCTGTTATTACCTGCTTCGTTCATGCTGTTCAGAAAAATATAAAAGCTACAATTTTGTTCCCTGATGAGCTTACGGTTTTCTTGGGTTGATAAAACATCCCAGCTAACCAGTTAGAGATGAGTAGAAAACGGGTAAGATTAAGGGCCAAGATGTAGAGCAGACGAAATTTCTATACCAGTATATAGACATGAAGGCATCGATGGTGGGCAGGGTTGCAGACACATTCTTTCCAGCCATCCTCTAATTCCAATTAGAGGACCAGAGTTATAACTGAATAAAAAGTTTAAAAAATATCCAGGGGAAATTAAAGAGGTCCCAGATCGGGTGTAGAAGAATCTGTACTGCTTTAAAAGCTCCACAGGTGATTCTGATGTGTTACTGGGTTCGGGAACCAGCATGCTCTATTTTGAATAGTGAACAGGGTTGTTTTCCCCACTTATTTCAGTTCTGTTTTTCCTTAGGCACACGAATATCAATTCCTCTATTCTCTATTATATTAGCTGTGTAATAATTGAACTCTGAAATTGTAGTGGCTTAACATAGAAGTTTAGCATTTCTATAAGTCCAAGCAGGGCTCAGGTGGCTCTGCTTCTTACTTATCGAAGGTCATAGGCTTTATTGTCTTGGACAAGTGGCTTCCAGGACTTCTCTTGGTGTTGACATTCACCAGCCAGCCCGCCAGCCAGGGGAATGAGCAGGGAGGATAATGGTGGCTCTTATAGGACAATCCTGAAAGTGGTGACTGAAGTTCCATTGGCTAGAGGTCATGTGTGTGGCAAAGAAGACTGGGACATGTAGTCCGTCAACCTGAGCACCCAGGGGAAACAGGAACTGGGTATTGCTGGCAGCCCGTTCTGCTCTACCACATTCCCTAGCGCGATTCCTTCCTCCACAATTCCGATCATTTTCATTGATCTCTCCTCCTCCAGATTCTCCCAGGCTTTCAAGCAGCGAGGTTCACAACTGGTTATACTTAGCTAGTCTTCAGACTCCTTTTATACTGATCAGAACTGCAAAGAAGACCTTGAAATTGTATATTATTTGTACCTGTCCCTTCATTCCCTCCTTTTCCTTCTTCTTCTACTGTATTTGCTCTTCCTCTTAGGCTAAACCAATTAGAATTGCTATTTGGATATTGATGTTTAATATATATATTTTTTTGCCCTACAAAATGGCATTTGCATATGGTTCCACTGAAAATTATACTTTCAACTTTTTGGCAGGAGAACCCCAGATCTACCTGCAGTTAAACACATTCCCAGTGCCCAGCAGGCGGAGATTCCTTTGAGGATCAAGCCGAAGGAAAGAGGAGGTGTAGGCAGTTTCTTTGCATTAAGTCCTATTACCAGAGGTGTCTGAGTCTGCCCTGTTCCACTGTAAGAGTGAGCTCATACCCCACCTCTTCTTGGAGCCTTAGTATTGGTGCTTATTTCTGGTTATTCGTTAAAAGCTTTCACATATCCTTATTTAATTGCTTCGAAAAACTGGTTTGTTTCCGACTCTCAATTAATGAGATAATGAGAGTTATGTAATAATTTCCTTCTTTAGCTTAACTGCCAGGAAATTTAGGTTGGCATTTGTGATCAGTCAGAATAATTATACTCCGCTTTTGGTTGGTATATTTGGTTTTTTTTTTTTAGAACGGTATTTTGCTTACTAATTTTTGATAATTGCCATTTTGTCTCAATTTTTTATTTGTAAGATGTGAGATTAAAAACTTTTAAGTCCTTTTAAAAACTGATGTAGGATGAACAAATGAATTTAATTATAACACTCTTTTGAGAGAGACTTTATTATCTTTGTCTTATATATATGGCACCTGAGGTCCACAAAACTTAAAAGATTTTTCCGAGCCCATAAAGCTATTCAGTGTGGTAACTGCGATGGGATGCAGTTCCAGGTCCAATTCTCGTGCTGTTTTTACTCTGTGATGCTGACTTTTTTAAACGGCCCATTATCACTATCACTTCAGTCTCTTTCCTCTCAATTTTACATGACTCATATTTTAAGAGACTGGAATTTTTTCTTTCTTATTTATTAGTACAGATGCGTGAGCATCATCTCCTTAAAAGGAGGTCACTATATATATATATATATATATATATATATATATATATATATATATATACATATATATAAAATTCTGGTTTTGTTCCATTAAAATGAATTTTTAAGTTTTTAGAAGAGATGGAAAGAGACAAAAAGCCCTTTAAAAAAGTAAATTTGAAAGATGGATTACTAAAGTAATGTTGTAAATTCAATATAAATTAACTTGTATACTCTTTTAAGTCCCACTGGTGAGTAAGCATGATTACCAACAATGGCTTTTCCTAACTGAAAGTGTTTTTTTACCTGCACCTGGGAGAAATCAGATATTTCACTCTTTCCTTTACTTTCTTGTTTTTTTTCTTTTCCATCTGAAGGAAAAAAAAAATTCTAGGGCCACAAAGATGCTAGGAAAGGTAGCCGAAAGAAGTGGTCCTCAAAATGTGGTCTTGAACCAGCAACGTCAAAAATCACCTGGAACCTCTTACAAATGCCAAGTCTCAGGCTCCCTCCCAGATCCACAGAACTGAACCTCATCAGCGTGGCCCCAACAAATCGTTGTAACAAGCACATCAGTTTTTCTAATTCACGCTAAAGTTTGTGATCATGTGTCTTAAAACGGCAAGACAGCTAAGACCAGCTGGAAACCACTTCATTGTGATAGGCACGAGGTAGTTAAAATACCTTTGCACAAATTAAAAATGCTAATGAAGAAAATTAATTTCTTTATCATTAAACAAAGAAAACCTTACAAATTACTGGTGAAAGACCAGAAATAAGTTTACTGTAAGGCAATTATTTTTTAAGAAGCAAAGTTTCCCCCCAGCGTTGGAGTGAGAGCTGAGTAAGAGCAGTACAGAATTTCCGAGGGTCTCTTGACAGGAGGAAGTCGGGGAACCTGTTTTCCGTGGCCAGGCGCCTTGCAGTGTTGAATTGAGCATTGTACAGGGTCCATGTGTGCAACTTTCCTTATGTAATTTAGAGCAAAAATTACGCTTTTTAATGTACAGGAGAAAAGAGCATCCTCAGAAGCATTGGTCCAGCAATCTCAACAAGCCCGGAGGAAAGCAGACATCCCGCTCCTCCATGAGATCATTTACTCCCGCTGTGCTGGGCACTTTGGCCTGATATAGGCATTGCTGACACAATCTGGGGAAGAAAAGGGGAGAGCAGATGGCCCAACTCTACAAAGGCAAGGCCCTGCTTCAGTCCTGTGAGGCCACATAGGCTCATCCTGGAGTTAGTGTAACATAATGGTCAGGAACATGCACTTGGGATCCACATGGAACTTGGCTCAAGTTGTACTTCGAACACTCGTCAATGTGTGATTTTAGACAAAACATTGCCTCTCTCAGCCTCGACATTCTCATTCCTAAAATGGTGGTGATAACGGTATACACCTTGTAGGATTGTTTTGAGAAATCAAGGAGTTTAGGCAGCAGTTCTCAAGTTTTTTGGTCTTAGGACCCATTTCTACTCTCAATGATTATCGAGGACCCCAAGGAGCTTTTATTTATGTGGATTATAGCTATCCATGTTTATTGTATTAGAAATTAAAACTTAATTCATTAAAAAAGAAAACCCATTACATGTTAACATAAATAATATCTTTCTAATGATGAAGAACAGTTGTTTTCCAAAACAAAAATAAAATTTAGTGAGAAATTATATTGCTTTACATTTTTAAAATTTCTTTAAGATCTGGTTTAATAGAAGACACTTCAATTCTAATATCTGTTTTGTCATTCAAAATGTTGTGATAGCACTTGTCATGTAGCCTCTGGGAAACTCTATTGTAAACTTATGAGAGCATTAGACTGAAAAGGATAAGTGATGTCTTAGAATTATTATGAAAATAGTTTAAACCTCACAAGACACACTGAAAGGGTTTTAGGAACCTTTTAAGGGTTCCCTGGAACACGCTTTGAGAACAACTGGGTAGATAAATCATGACAAGTGTTTAGTATATGCCTTATACATGGTAAGCACTGAATTATAAATTGTGATTACAAATACCATTATTAGCTAGGAGACAGCATCAGAGGCAGTTTCTACACATATATGGGCAGAACTCTAGAAGAGAACTTGGCTCTGCTTCCTGGAGGGTAATTGCACCACCCACATACCCAACAGCAGATGTCTCTGCTGCTGCTGCAGAGCAGCCCCTTGACATCTTATCTGGCTGGTGGCAGCCCTGACAGTGTCTGGATGTGCTTCAGGCCACAGTGCTAGGATGTGTGCACATGTACTAATATGGGAATGATGTGAACATAAGATAATGATGTCACAAAGATGCCTTTTTTCCTAAGAGGCAAAGCACTCGCCTCTGCTTCATCTTGTTTATCTTCTTAGTGTTCCCATGGGGAGCCAGTCTGCTCTAAGGGCCTGGACTTGAACCTGAGTTTCTTGACTTAGAGCAGGGTCAGGGTAAAGAAGGAATGGGCAAGATTGGCAGAGGCCTACCAGGGGGCACACGTAGTGCTTTCCGGACTCCCGTTGCTGGAACTTGTCAGCTCAGCCCAGGGGATGGAGATGTGGGCAAGAGCCTATGTCTTTGTCCTCCCATCTGGATACTTGGGTGCCACATGCCAGTCAGCTGGCACTTGCAGACACCTTTCTCCTGACCTTTCTTTGAGTCCAAAAACCATAATGCAAGAAGTGGGCTAAATGCTAGAACAAGCTGCTGTGTTGGCATGCAACTTGGAAATCCTTTTCACTTAGCCATCTAGTAAACACCTGGTGTGTTTTGAGTCCCCAATCTGTTTCTTTTCTTATTGCCCACCAAGGGAAAAATAAAGGAACATTGACCAATCAGAGTGAGGGCTCAAACTTGCAGTTGTGTTAGCACAGTTTTTCTTGTGGCCAATGTCTGCATCTCTGGCATCAGCAGTGAGTATATGCAACCATAGGATAGAGGGCAGGGAGTTGGCACCAGGAATCTGACCTGCATTCATGCCTGTAGTCATACAGATCAGCATCTGTGGATGGCCGAATCAGAGCAAGTCAGAGACCAGTGATAGAGAAGGACAGGAGGTAGACAGGAACCAGAATAATGTTTCATAGGATCCAGCTGGAGGTGAGGATGTCTAAAATGTGGGGTACATTGTAAAAGTTCAGAAAGTTAGTGGGGCCAGGAAAAAGTGACAACAGGTAGAAGAATGACAACAAGCAGATGATCAGAAACACATGGCAGATCTGGGAAGCGGCTCTGACCCTGCCTCTGGGTACCTACAGGATAGGTGCTACTATCCATTCAATGAATATTTATTGAGTGCTTATTATGTTAGTAGAATAACATAATAGGCATTATTGTTCGACATCATTTGTTATACTGGTAAACAAAACAGGCAAAAACCTCTCCCTCAAGGAACTTACATTTTCAAGGGAAGAAGTAAAAAAATAGTGAAATATATAGTTTTAGGTACGGAAGGGAATAAATGAAGGGAAGGAGGAAAGGTGTTTCAGGATGAGGTTATAATTTCAAATAGAGGAGTCAAGGAAGTTCTCACTGAGGAAGGACATTTGAGTAAAGACCGGTGGAGGTGAGGAAGTAAGCCCTGTAGATACCCGGGGAAGGGTATTCAAGGACAGAGGGAGCAGCAGGTGCAAAGACCCCAAGGTGAGAATGTATTCGAGGCGCAGGGAGGAGGCATGGCTGAGGGACAGCAAGTCCTTGGAGATGAGGTCAGTGAGGGATAAGGGAAGGACACTTAGGGCCTTGTAGGTCATTGTGCTGACTATGTCTTTTATTCCAAGTGACATATGGAGCTAAAGAAAGGTTGTAAACAAAGAAGTGACAGGATCTGATGATGTTTTTAAAGTAAACAGGGGAGGGTGCCGGGACTAGTAGTAGATGCAGGAAGATCAGTCAGGAGGCTAGATCAGTAATCGGATTGCAGTTGTTAGAGGCTTGAACCAGGGTGATGATGGTGGAGGTGAAGTGAAATTGCTATATTCTTCATAGATTTTAGAAATACAGCTGACACAACTTGCTGACGTAGTGAACATTCGATGTGGGGAATGGAGGCACAAAAAGTGACTCTAAATTTCTTGGCCTCAGGACCTGGAAGGCTGGAGATAGCCATGGTCTGAGATGGGCAGGAGGTGGTTCAGGGCTGAGGGAAGTTTAGGCATTGTGGATTTGGACAAGTTAGTTTTGAGACACCCAAGTGGAGACATCAAGGCGATGGCTGGAAAGGCTCAGCCTGGGACAGGGAAAATCAGGGAAATGACCTGAGACATGCAAAGGAGAAAGAGAAACAGCAGCAGTGCCTGTGAAGCCAAGTTCTATCCCGGGGATCAAATGCATAAATGAAAGGCATCTCAGAGCAGTGTCAAACCCTGGTCCTGAACCTAAAGAGAGTGAGCAACCAGAGATGCCAGTTCTTTTCTTCTGCCTGTTGTTGGTGCTTCCTACTGGGCTGCAGAAGACAATGCTCCAAATTTTACTTTGAACATGGCTGATTCCCAGGAAGTGGGAAGGGGGGTAAGGCCCTGCTGGCATTGGAATGGACACACTGTGTATCACAGTGTCTCCTGCGACTGGGGCTGCCTCTGCAAGTCTCCCAGGGACCTTCTGAGGAGGGTCTAGGCTCTGCTTTTCAGACCAGTCCTCTTTCTCTGTTCTTCTCCTGCGCCTGCTCCAGATGACTGCAATCACCAGGAAGATGGCACTGGCAGATCAGAAATCCTTGATTACACCTGCAGAATGTCTAAATGACAAACTTTCCTTACAGAACTCCGGAGAGAACATGGTGACTTGTCCAAGTTAGAAGCTTCATGACCTAGGACTTTCAGGTCATGAAGAGTAAATCACTTAACCCTTGCAAACATGCCAGGAAGAGAGCCTTTTCCTAAATGGGCTAGCTTAGAGACGGCTATGTGCTCATACTTTTTCCTGTTCCCCTCCCCTCCTCCATGTGGGAGTTTCAATGCCAGGACAGAGTTTAGAAAGGGAATGGCAGCTGTGAGGTCACCCAGCCCTTTTGGCAGTCTGACTACCCCCACTGGATGAAACATGGATTCCCTGGCAGCCAGTATTTCTTTAAGAAATATCTCTGTTAAAATTAATGGTCTCCCTTTTGGCTTTCTATTCCCTTGTCCTCAGTGGGGGTGGAGTTAGCTCTGTACTAAGGTGTTCTTCATCTGCCAGAGTCCACCCCACCCCGTCCCAGAGCTGTTTTCTTTGGCCTACCCTATTCTACATTGGTACCTTTTTTTCCTCTGCAAATCCCTCTCTCCTTCCAGTTGTCTGAACTACTTTTTTCTTGACTACTTCTTAAGTCTCTGGATTTCTCCTTAAATATCAGCTCCAGAATGCCTGCTTGATGAGCTGAGGTCATTCCTACCCTCAAGTGACCTGGCGAATTGAGCAACAATACCAGGGATTCCAGGACAGTGAGCTTGAAGATCAGCATCTTTGCTTGCCTGGTGGGAGACCCATGGCCCTCCTGGAGGTGGGTGGTGATTCTAACCTTCACACAAAGCTTTGGGAGAGAACTGCTAATAACCAGGAACACTACTTCTCTAGAGAAAGAGCTCCTGATGCTCTGCCCCAAACCAATGGTTTGAAACTCACAGAGCTGGAACCAGAAAATGAAGGCATTTATATTCCACTCCTGTTTCCCATGAAAATTCTGTGCCTGGGCCTCTCTGAACCCATAGGTGCTTGATGCTTCATTCCAAGGCAAGGAAGGAAGGTGTCCCCTCTGTCTTGCATCATAGCCTCCTGGGCTTCTACTTTGCTAACTAGTGAAGGATGTGGAACGTGAGCAAGGATCAGAGATTTCTGTATTCCTATCTTATTCTCCTCCCACCCGCATCTCTTCTTTATAGGTATTCAAACCATTCTCGTTGTGTGGTTGTTGAATGACACCCCCCAGGGACTACCTCGCCTGCAAATACAGGATGAGGTTGCTTCTCTGTCATCATCTTTTTTCCACTGGAGATTCCAGAGCTCAGACCTATGGAATGAGCCTGGAAATGAGAAGGAAGATGCATGGTTGCGCATGTCCTCTACCCTCGTTCGTGGTATCCATCTGATGAGTTCTCTCACTCTCTTGGCCTCAGTCTTGAACAGAAAGCAGGGTGCCAGGCAGGCCAGCAATTTCAGGGCTCCCTTCTGGTTCAGACGTTCTGCAGATCTCTAGCGTCTTCTGTGTATTTTGAAAGGATCTTATGTTATTTATCTCAGCATCTCTGCTCCCCTCCACCGCACACTGCTACCCGTACAGTAATGACATCAAAACACCCACACTGCATCTCAACAATCTGATGACATAAAGGCCTCACTCTAGGGCTCTATGGTCACAGAGTAGCAGTTCTCCTATCCCTCTTGGAGGAGCTCAGAAAACGTGGACTGTCGAGGAGGAATAGGCAGGCCTGTGCATCATCAGGTGAAAACACATTCACTTGTCCCAAAGCCTCTGTTTTCCCGAAAGCTACCTCCCTTTTTCCTTTCCTCCACCTCCAGAATAATGCCTGTGAGCTTTTTGGCTTTGCGAATGTGTTGGGAGGGCTGGTGCTGGGAGCATATGGCCTTGTTATCCCGCATAGAGCTCCAAGTTGGATGTGCCAGCAACTGGCCAGGTTCTGAAAGTAATTAAGCTGTGGATATTGATCCAGAGAGGCACACCTGCTGTCATGCTCCTTCTGCAGTGTCCCTTCCACGCTCAGGGCTCACCTGTTAGATGAGATGTAAGATTCTTGAGGTTGGTGCTGCTGAGGCTGGCACAAGGCGTTCGTGCTCCTGTTCCCTTTATGGACCCAGGAGCTAGGAAGACACATGCGATTCCAAAAGAAGCAGGAGCTGGTACGGTCCCAGAGAGAAAATCGAACTGGCCCTGGCATGCTGAATGAGTGACCTTGGGCCTCAATTTCCTTGTACAGTCATACCTTGTTTTATGATGCTTTGTTGTATTGTGCTTCACATGTATTGTGTCTTTACATATTGAAGACAAGACCCTCCGTCGCAAAATGCTGATGACTCATTTTATTACCGTGGTCTGAAACCATCCCGCAGTATCTCCGATATGTGCCTGTAAACAGAAAGGAGATTATGATAATGAGGTCCTCCTACTTCCAGGAATGCTCTGAGGATGTGGGGAGATAATGTGAAAGCACTTAGGGAGGCTTGGAGGAATTTTTCATATCACACAGCATCCCATATGGAGGTAATGGGATACAGCTGGAAGGGCAAGGCCTCTGGAGCTAGGTAGGCGTGGGTTCATATTCTGCCATGTCCATTCAGGGCATGGAACCTGCTTAAATATACTTAATTGTTCAGAGTTTCTCTTTACTCATCTGTAAACTGAGGGATATTAAAACTCCGTTGACTGGTTAGTGATAATAATAAGAGCTTTTATTATTTATAGAGTGTTTATTATGTGCAAGGACCTGTTCCTTTTCTTCATAAAACATCCGTAGAGTATGGCAGAATTTGCAGTCACATATTATTCTGTGTGGATTTTTATTGGTTGGTGCCACATCTCCCAGAGGAGACCAGCTCTCAAGTGGTGTGAGAGCACGGATTCTGTTGAGTGTTGTCTACCATCAGGTTCTCAAAGCCTAGCACAGTGCCTGACCCATGTAGGTGCTTTAGAATGTTCTTGAAATAAAGGGAGACTAAGGTTTTCACTCATGATCTCTCATTTAATCCCTACAGCAAATCTATTGGGTACGTATGTCCCAAATGGATTATTATGTCCATTTTTAAATATGAGTAAAATGAGGCCCAGAGAGGCTAAGTGATGTGCCCAAGGTCACACAGCTAGGAATTGGTGAAATAAGTCCCGTTCTTTAGGACTTGTTAGAACTTCCTTGGAAGTTTGGGAACAGGGTATAGGCAGGACTGGGCAGGAAGGAAACAACTGAATATCCACCAGATGCACCATACCACCCACAAAGATATGTCATTTATCTCTCACGATAGCTCACAGAATAGGTCTTATAATACTTGTTTTACAGATGAGAAATTGAAGCTCAGAGAGAGAAAGAACCTGAAGGACTACTCAGTTCTGTCTTGTAACATCGTCCGAGTGAAGGAAACTAATTTCCCCGGGGGTCCTTTCATCTCAGAGTTGGGTCCTCAGCCCTGAGTGGCAGCCTGCACTGTGTCCCTTCCCTTTCCCAGGAGGAAGGAGTGTTGGAATGTCTCTGACTGCTGAAGACCTTAAGGAGCAGAGCTGGGCTGGGATTCCTCTTGTGTGGCACCTCTGAGAGGGGGGATTTTCCCTTTTGTGATTCTCGGGAAATCTTGACGTCTGGCTGGTCTTGCCAGCCCTTTCTCTGACTGTTCTTTTTGGTCTTTTGGTCTTGTTCAGGATCAGTTGCACGTAAAATGAAAAGTGGGTATTTAAAAACACGTGTTTTTGGTTTTTGTTTTTTCTCCCCTGTCGTTGTCACCTAAGAAACAGGTTTGTAGGGTCTTTGATTCTCTTCGAGAATAACAACCGTATAGGGCCTCCACTTACACTGAACAGAACAGCCGTATGCCTTTTGCAAGGGACCAGCTTTTTTCATTTGTCACTGAACCTTGACTTACTCCAAACAATTTTTAATCAGGTGGTTTTTGAAAGAGGATGAGGCTGTGGGGGAAAATGATGACTTAGTTCCTCTAAAGAGAGTTGAGCTTTCAGGGGTAATGCGGGAGTGGGGCTGAGAGCCAGAGAGACGAAGCTCTGCGGAGCTGAGGGTCGCTGGCAGGTCCTGGCGAGATCCACGGAGGGTGGCTGGAGCAAGGAACACTTTGAACCGGGCAGAGCTCTGGCATGTTTGTTGATGGACTTACCCAGGGCCGGGCCAGCTTCTTTTGTTCAGAGGATTTCATGGATTATCCCCTGGGCTTTGGAATGCTGTTTCTTTTTTAAGAATCATTTTCTAAGAAAGGGAAGTTTGGAGGTGACTGCAGAGGAAATGCTCCTGGGCAGGTGGGCTGGGGGAGCATGTGTGCAGGGGAGGGGGAGATGGCCACATATTCATTAGTTGGATGACCAGACTCCGAGGGTCAGAACAGTCTGACTTGTGGTGTCCACTCTTGTGAGTGAGGGCGCCTGCAAAGGCCTCTTCTAGTAAGTGCAGTGTCTGGGAGAGAGGCGTATGGATGCCTGTGGCAGAGTGTCCTGGGCATTAGGCTATCCCATAGCAGCAAGGACTCCCCAGTGGTGAAGGTCGCTGAGCACTGGGGGACGTTTCCCAGGGAAATCATGGCTAGAAACACCATCTGCTAAAGATGATTTAGATCCGGAAGAGGTGAGGGAACGAATGAGATGGTCCTTTCTGACAAAGTTAATCTTGGTTCTGTTCACTGGGACCAAGAATTCCTTTTCTCGAGTGGAAGTGAAGGCCAAAGCAACCCCAGGCAAACTGAGTGTCTTGTAAGAAGGAGGGCTCAGGGTTTACCTCCTCGGCATACTCCCAACCTGCCCAGGCCAGACTCTCTGGATCTCGCCTGCTCTCCGCCTGCTGTCTGGCCCTAGCAGCGGGTACAGCAAGCCCACATGTCATGGGGGAAGGAGGGGAATGTAATGGGTATATGATTAAATACCCATACTTTGTCAGAACACTGACAGCTACAAAATGCATCTGCATTTACTCAGGGAATGGTGAGCAGTGAGCATAATGACTTCAATATGAAAAAGACATTCTGTGGAAGCTGGAGGGAGTGCTAATCCTGGAGGAGGAGCAGGATTCGGGATTAGTGCTTGATTTATAGGCTAGCTGAAATAAAGCAACCAGGCTAAATCTACTATTCATGTGTGTGCCGGAGGAGATGGGCCCAACCTGGCTTGAAAAGCTGTCCCCTCTCTGTTGATGGAAGTGGGAGTAAAGTACCTGCCAAGGTTGGGGGAAGGAACTCCGAGCCCCTGGTTTCTGCATTCAAAATCACACTGCTGTCCTGTAGGTAACAGAAATGTGTTGTCTTGTGGAGACTTTGCAAAAGGAGAATGGTGATTGCCTAATTAGGACAGATTTGGTCGCAGCCACTCCCGGAGGCGAGGCATCAACCTCTAACACTGACGCTTTCCATTTTCTCTATAAACTTTCCTTGACTAAGTATAAGAATGGGCACCAATCGTTTAGTTCACATCACAATAGGAAATGGAATTCAACGGAGACCGTGCTGAAGGACATTTTGACGGAGGGGCAAGGGAGCCTGCAAGGGTGTCCAAGCACCTGGGGCTAGTGATAGAGGGCAGCTGTTGCTGCCCTGATATCTGAGAGGGGGAATAGTGTTATTGAGGTCCAGTGGGTAATGGAGCTGGGGCAGGGTGGGGTGGCCGTGGCTGGAAACTGTGGTCATGCAAGGATGTGGCTGCTGCCAGGACCATGGCACCACATTTAGGGGGCATGGAAAGAAAACAAGAAAACACCCTGACTAGTCTTTCTTCCTGTGCTTCTCACTGGCCAGACCAACCTAAAGCCAGAGAGCAGGAGAGCATGGGAGACAGTCCAAGGTATCACCTTTCAGGGCACAGAGCAGGGACGAGGAGAGTGGAGAGTGGATCTAGGGCTTCAGGGAGCAAGAACTTATTTGTAATATTAGCTTAGTTTAGGCAACTGTGCTTTCAAATTATTCTGTCCCCAGGACTAGTAAGCCTACCTTGCAAAAGACACGAAGCAAACTAGAATGGAACTCTGAAACGCCCCACGCATACCTCCTTTCTCTGTGAAATATCAGCGTTCTGAGGGCAGGGGCAGTCTTTTATCACCATTTGTCTCTAGCAACTTTCACGTACCCACATGTGTACAGTGCCTTACACTTCACAGAACATAATAACTCCATGAATCCTCCTCATAATACTTCCAAGCTGACAGAATGGTGACAGAGCCACCATCTCGCTGAGTGGCCTGAGTTCTCCAGCAAGAGAAAACAAGCAAGCCTGACTCAGCAAGGGTTGCAAGCATCCTGCAGGACATAGCAAACCCTCCACAGAAAAAGACTGCAGCTATGCAAGCCAGCAGGGGCGTGTGGCAAGGGAGGGCAGGAACCTGACTGCACAGGTGGCTTAAGGCTGGTCATGAGTGTTTCTCAGGTGGGGCTTTTGATCCCCAAATGTCTCTGCCCACCTGAGGTCATGGTATCTGTTATCGCCACTATTCTCAGATTGTTCTTTTGATTGATGTCTTAATCTACCTGATGGGGAAGGTATTTGTATATCCAGAAGGACCACATGGTCATTTCACTTCCTTGCCAGGTGAGAAGGGCTGGGTCAGCATAGGGACAGTCTAGCCCTTGTGGTGGGTAGAGATGCAGGTGAGGTGATAACAAAGAGGAGATGAAGGACACCAGACACACCGTTTGCCGAGGGCTGGTGGCCCGTGGCTTGCTCTCCAGGACCTGTTTGGAATAACAGCAGATGCTGTTCTTCCTCATGTCACCGTCTCTTCCTCTCCAGAATCTTGTTCGGCACTGTTCTTCCACAGCATCATGAGGCTGGGGGACTTCATCGTCCACAACCTGCACGAGATGGCTGGCTGCCACTGCTCAGGCCAGGCTGGAATGGCCCGGGCAGGGTGGAGTGTGGAATCCAAGTTCATGGTTTCCAGTGCCACTTTGGGTGAAATGCAAATTTTCCTCCACTCTGTGTGTCTCTTTCCCAGTTCTGTCCTGAATGGAAAAAATTCCTGTAGATTCAAGTCCAAAGTAAAACCCTGGAGCTGGTATTTTCCCTTTTGACACAAAACGGAAAATGGAGACAGCCACAAGCCTTGGGAGAGAAGCACCCAGAAAGAACCTCCCCTAAGGGGCAGTGTAGCTTAAGGGCCATGAGCTAGACTACCTGAGTTCACGTCTTGGTGTTGCCACTTCCTAGCAGGTGTAAATTATCGAAGGTCTGAGTGCCTCAGTTGCCTGATCTAGAAAATGTCAATGATGGTCATCTACCTTGGGGACACTGTATGAGGACTGAACGATTTAAGGTATGTGGAGTGCAGTAAACAGTGCTTAGTGCATACAGTGTTTGCTCTTGTCATGAGGCGTACTCTTCTGGGCAGAGCCTCCTCTTGGAGATCTGGGGAGATGGGGCATCTGTGAGACCGCTGAGGGAGCAGACATCCTCAGACCTCCCTTTCTTCAGGAAACCTTCGGTGGATCTGCTTGCTCGAAGATACAGTCTGGGTCCTCTCCACTATATGGCTCCCAGCCTTCCCCACTCCTTGCTACAAAACCTCACTCTCACCAGGGAAATGTTAGTGGGCTTTGTTTCGACCTATGTACTTCTGTATTTTGAACACTTTCTTAAGAGCACAGAGAAAGGAGCCACTTTGCAGATGTGACTGACTCCTAGGGCCCGGCACTATACATTTGCAGTTGGTTTTGTAGGGAGTGTCCGCACTGAGGCAGTTGACTCCTGTCTTGTTTCTCTCAAGTCATCATCATTGTGATGCAGAAACGACTCTGCATTTCATATGCCTGTGAGATGACAGCAAAAGGGCCGTGGCTGCAGCCTCCACCTCTATCTTTTCCTGAAACAGAGGCAGGTTTCAGTATGACCAGCACTGCAGTGTACTTATCTGTTCTCTTAAGCACATGTTCATAGGCCCAGAACCAGAATAAAATAAGTCCACAGCTGAAAGAAGTCAATGCATAGGCAAGTCAAATTCTGATGCTGGCCCTTAAAAAGAAACTGCTTGGATTATGTGTTACATTTAATTTTGTCCCTACTAGAAGTAGAACGTGTCAGTGGTAGCTTTGCTTATTAACCGTAGCTTAACTGTTGCGTTATTTGTTCAGATGACTTTTCAATCATCTTAAAGCTCAACATCAGTAGTTCAAAGTGGGGACCCAGGGGCCCAGGCATATGACATTAGGGAAAGAAATAGAAGTGGTGGGGTAGGAACTGAGCCTCTCAAAGCGGCTTCTCTTTGCAGCCAGGGGAGCTCCTCTGAGTGCTGGGCCAAGGCCGATAGGAAAGCTTGTACCTGGGGGCATGCTCTTCCTTTCAGAATTGGGAGGGGGCCTTGATCTTTCCTGGGAATCAAATTAAAGCAAAACCAGAAGAATGTAGGCTTCTTGTAGTAACTTGGTAAAGAAAGCCCAAGCAGACAGAAGGGTGTTTAAGGAACCCTGCAACATGTCCTGTGGGCTAAGGGGAAGATACTTGTCAAGTCTGAATGGGCACCATAAGGAGTGTGCCTGCAGAGAAGGGAGAGGGCCACCATCCTGGCTATCTAAGAGTTTCACATGCTTGGGAGGTCACAGCAAAGGCAGACATTCAGTGGGAAGCCTTGGGGAGGTGGCTGGTTATGAGCAGCAGCACAGCCAGCCCGCCTTCCTGGGAACCTGGCTTCACTACATCTGGTCATGTGACTACTTTTCTGTGACCCAGTTTTCTTGTCTATAAGATGGTGATGATAATGGTACCCACTTCAGGGTGTCAACGTAAGAATTATCTGAGTTAAGGCATGCAACACGCTTAGAACAGAACCTGGCATATATGAAATACCAATGAAGTTGTTATTACAGTAGTCCCCCCTCCCCCCGCCATCCATGGTTTCACTTTCCGTGGTTTTAGTGACTCTCAGTCAAATGCAGTCTGAAAATGGTAAATGGATAATTTCAGAAATAAACAATTCATGAGTTTTAAATCACGTGCCATTCTGAGTAGTGTGATGAAATCTCACACCATCCCACTCTGTCCTGCCTGGAACATGAATCACCCTTTGTCCAGCATATCCACGCTGTAGATGCTCCAGGCCATTAGTCACTCAGTAGCCATCTTGGCTACCAGATGGACTGGCACAGGATAGCAGTGCTTGTGTTCAAGTCACCCTTATTTTACTTCATTAACAATGGCCCCAAAGTGCAAGAGTAGTGATGCTGGCAATTCAGGTATGCCAAAGAGGAGCCAAAAGTGCTTCTTTTAAGTGAACAGGTGAGTACAGTAAAATACGATATTTTGAAAGAGGCCACATTCACGTCTATTGTTATGATGGTTCGATTTTATTATTAGTTATTGTTAATCTCTTACTTTGCCTAATTTACAAAGTAAATGTATTGTAGGTATGTATCTATAGGAAAAAACATAGTATATATAGAGTTTGGTACTGTGTGTGGTTTCAAGCATCCACTGGGAGTATAGGAAGATATCCCCTGCAGATAAGAGGGGACTGCTGTTTTCAGGCTTAGTCAAAGAAAGTTTCTCCCTTCTAGTAACCTAAAATGAGCCCAGCATCCTCCCTTCATTTTGCTGCCTTTTCCTTTACTGATACCAGATGCTTGACCTGAGGATTCTACAAACATTATTTCCCTGCCCTACAAAGGATAAAAAGACGATGATCGGTAAAACCATCTTTGGCATAGGCAAAGGTAGGTTGTAGGTGGAAGTGCTCAGCGGAAAACTCGCCATAAGTTCACATGACAATCTCCGTAAGAACTTGGATAGGTTCTGAGTGGTGTAGAAGAGAAGCAGTTTCTCATGGGGTTTTCATGACTCAAATTTGCATTGGCAGTAACTTGCACAGAGCAGAAAGTGGGGGATTGATGGACCTGGGACAGGCTGGCTGGAATGGGCTATATCCAGAAACAGCTGGAAAGCTGCACTTGTATTGGGGATGCTTCTGATTGTCATTTTGGGTAGGCCTGAAAGATGAAATGGGCTCTCCTATGCCTAAAGGGTAGGGCCTGGTCGGGGGTTAGAGAATGGGAATGGGGCAAGACGATTCTGCTTCTCTCAATACCAATGCCTGGACATCACTTGTGTGCAGGTTCTGTCCTTGACCCTGGTGAGCACATGATGTGTAGCTGTTGATCATACAGTGCAAGGGACGTGGGTTTTACAGGCAGCTTCCAGCAGTCAGGGCTGGCTCATCTGATTCTGTGCAGCACACAGCAGGAATTACCTTAGCTCTGGTTTTAAGGAGTAACATAAGATTACACTGGGGTGACTGATCAATGATCATCCTTGTTGTCATCATATAAGATGTTACACTGCTTCCTACATGGCTTCCTCCTGTATAGCAGCAAGTCATCCTTCTGTCCATCCCATTTCTCACCTGGATTCCCAGCAGCCATCTCAAAAGGCACTGAGGAGCCCAGGTATCCACCGGATATTAACACTCCTGAGTAGTTTAAATAAGAACCGTCCCTGCTGTCTTCATTCGTTCCTTTGTGAAGTATATATGGAGGTTTCTGAGCCATGAGTATTCCCTTCAATTAATAGAAGGAGGATTGCCCTGAAAAGGGAACGTTTACCTTTGCCCCATTGGGAGTGGTCCTGACACCCCATCTACCAGGAAGCCTCCCAGATCCTCACTGAGTGCAATCGAAGGGTTTGGCTTTGGTGACTCTTAGTTCAGTCTTGAGAAAGATAGCTTCACAATCATGATGAACGTGCCAATTCTTCGTAAAGATGCCAGATGGGGATGTTCTACATTCATGACTTCTAATTCTCACGATAACTGCCTAAGATAGGCATTCATAGATCCTATTTCTTAATGAGGAAACTGAGGCTTGTAGAGCTCCAATCTCCTTCCTGAGGCCACCTAACGAGGAGCTGGTGGAGCTGGAATTCAAGCCCAAGTCTGTCTGGTTCCAAGGCAGTGCTCTCTATGCTTTGTGCAAGGGTACAGTCTGGAGCAAAAGGTGCCGGGGTTTGATTTTTAGGAGCACTGGGTGGTGGAGGAGTATAGAGCGGGCTGCACTGGAACTCTTGGCTGGAATGGGATGCAGGCTCCCCCCATCCTCAGGCATCAGACATAGGACTAATGTCTCTGTCAGCAGACATGGGTCCCCAGGGAGCCCAGCATGCTGCAGCATTCCCAGCCCCAGCGCACCCTGCACAATTCCTTCAGCACGTATGGGCCTCTTGACGGGGAGTGACGACTGTGATTCCACGCCTGCACCAGTGGCAGGAGAAACGCGGGGGAAACAAGGGGGAAAGGACTGTAATTACCTCTTAACACGTTTCCACATTTCTCTGCTGTCAGAATGGTTTTGTTTTCTGATTTATTTTGATCTGCTTGAAAATTAGTGGCTGCAGTGCGTTTGGTATGTAACTGCTGTCCTGCTAGCTAGCCGTCATCATCAGCATTGTAAGCCCAGCAAACGTGATTTTCCCCTCTTTTTCCCAATTTGCAGTTTCTGTGTCTAGGGCCAGGGGAAAGAGATGACTATATTTCGGTCTGCCTGCTCATGTGTGTGCCCTGGCTCCTCACCATGTCCCCATGTCTTTAAGAGGGGACAGTCTTGCAGATTGTGTCTTCACAGGAAGTTCATGCCCCTGTGGATTGTCCAGTGAACCTTCAATCTGACCTTTTTTGCCCTAGCTTTTTCCCTGTCTTCTGGCAACAGGCTTCCCCCAACTCTCCATTTACTCTCCTACCACATAGATACACACCTTCCTTCCCACATGTGGCTCCCCCTCCATTCCAGCTGCTTCCCCATAAAGCCCTAGTTGCCACTCTTGACTTGCCACTGCTGTCTACTTTCAGATGCTGGCACCCACTCATGGAAACCCAGAGAAGTGGGCCTGCTGCCCCTCAGCACCACCAGATCGTCACACCACTCTTCGCGGGAAGGTGGTCAGTCTTAGTAAAATTGTGTAGGGGCCTTTTCTGTTATGGTCAGGCCAGGATGAGAAGGGAGACATCCCATTGCCATGGAAGCTTAGGTGGATAGAAGGAAGTCAGCCCTGCAGAATGGTGAGGAGTTTGGTGCCTCCTAGGGGTGAGCGTTCACCAGCAGGCCTTCCCTGGAGAGGGTCGCCATAGTGGACGCTCAAGAAACAAGAGTTTTAGAGCCAGAAAGAAACTCTGAAGTTATCAAGCCTATGATTTTATAATTCAGAGAAAACTGAGGTGTGGAGGAGGGAAGAGACATGTTCAAGATGCATAGCTGGTTGGCTGTGGGTCTGGGCTAGCACCTGGATATCTGTTGTGTTCTGTCCAAAAGTGGGCTGGCTGGTTTCAGGATGGAGCAGACAGCTGCTTGTGTGCTGCAACCTGTTGGGGGGTGAGGCGGCGGTCTGCTCTCCCCTCCTCGGAATTCCTACCTTCAGCACTGTTTTTTGCAGTAGGTCAGGGATTAGCAATCATTTTATAACCTAAGAACACTTTCTTCTGACAAAATCTGAGACAGGACAGAGAAGAGCAGGGACCCTTTGGATCAAGTGCATGAGGAGAAATAAGCCAAAGTCCACCTGTTCAGCTCCAGTGGTTTTCCGAGAAGCCTCCTCGGGCATCTCTCTAGACCTTTGAGCATTCCATGGAACATAGTGAGAAGACATTTAAGGCCCCTGTTACCAGGGAAGATGCATAAATGAAGACATTCATGGCTTTTTCACCTTAGTGTGGGTTTGTTTGTCAGAGTAATTGAAAGCAGGGACCAGGACTCCAAAAGATTGGGGTTCCCAACACAAGAGCTACTTGGAGAGAAAGGGAAATGTTTATGGCATGGGAAGGGCAAGTTCAGGTTGGGTACCTTTGGTTCGATGGTGGAGTAGGTCCAGAAACAGGGACGCCTGGAAGTTGGGTGCCTGAATCAGGAGTGCAGGGACCAGAGAGACCAGAGAAGGTCTCAAACATAAACTCTAGCTCTTCGGTGAAATTGCCTGAATTTTGCAAATCCTCACACTTCTGCCATGGCCTACATTCTTTTTAGCGTGTCACAAGGGCTGCAAAATCACTGAAAAAAATTAGTAAGCCTTCCTATCAGGACTATGCCCTCAAGTAATATTGAGAACTGACAAGTCAGATAGCAGTTTACACTTTGTATGACACTCTCATTTCAGGTGGTTCTGCCAGTACTAACTACATGAGGCTCTATTAGTATTACCATCCCCATTTTACAGATGTAGAAACACAGAGTCAGGAGCCAAATGAGCCCTTGCTTGGAAGTGTCATCATTAACAATGATCTCTAACATTTATATTTATCAATTCATGTCCTAGAGCACTTAGTTTGATTTATTTCTCCCTCCTTTTAGTAGACAAGCCAACAGAAGGACACATAAGCACAGCTCTCTTTCTTGCTCTGATGGTTGGTTGGGGAAAGTATCTTGCTCCTTGCTTCTCAACAGCAGTTTCTATGTCCTTGTTCTCTAACAAAATATGAATGATGCCACGACCCGCAGGGCAAAACAACGCAGGGCGAGGAGGAACCTGTGGAGGATGAAGGTAGGACAGGAGACACAAAGAAATGGAGGCAAGACAAGGTTCTGATCAAGCCTCGTTTATTGTAGGTAGGGGTAGAGTATATAAAGGGGAGGATTTGCATAATCACGGTTGCCTTGGATATCGAACCGCAGAACATTCCATTTCCTTATATGAACCAAAAATGCAGAAGGGTCCCGGGAGAGGAGGGGGCTGCAAGGTCAGATTAGTTTAAGCAAATGGCTCAAGGGGCCCAGGGCATGTCAGGGCATGTCAGGGCATGTCAGGGCAACTGACTTTATGCTGTCTATCCTATCAGATAGCACAGGGCGAGGCAGATTCTGTCCCAAGGCGAAGTTGCCTAGATATCAGGTATGAGAGCCTTGATAAGAACGGCTCCTGACAGAATGAATGAATGAATGAATGAATAAAACGAAAAACAAAAACCACCTTCAGAACCCCCAGTTTTGCTCAGAAATCTAAGGAAGCTTCAGGCAGCAGTGGTGAGTTCCTCAACCCTACGATGGGCTCATATGAAGAATTCTAAGAAGATGCCCCCAGCACCTTTTCTCTCAAGCATGACAACACAGCATGGCTAGGGTACCTCACTCACCTCTGGGTCTTGATTAGATGGTTTTCCAAACAGCTGAAGGAGCTGCTGTCTTCTTAATCTCCTGCCTACCCCAGTTGCTCACCACAGATGGATTTGTTTTCTCTGATGATTCTTTATTGTGTTTTAACAGTTAATTTCTCTATTTATTATACATGCACTGACAGCAGAGCAGAGAGGCCCTCAAATATGACCCTAGAGGCAGAAATCACCTTTAATCTGATCCTACCCAGGTGCTTACATGTTATATCACTAGTCTTAGCACAGACTGGGGCTGACCTGGCTACCAGTTCCCAGAACACAGATTCCCGGTATGCCTCCAGGCTTGCAGCAAGGACCCGCTGCCTCTCTCCACCTTGCCCATGCTGGGGGAATGGACCCAGGAACTTTGTCCTTGCTGCTGCTGACACTCACACAGGGCACAGACGTATATCTGGTTTTTAAATTCTATAGGAACAGATCAAGGGGGGAGTCACCAGATACCCAGAATTTTTCCCCTGGTTTTCATATCTACAACTAATTAATTTTTAAAGATGTTTTTGTTTACTGGTGTATAATTTTCATGTAGAAAAATTATCTTGTTTTAGGTTTACAGTTCTATTAATTTTTAAAATGGCTTTATTGAGATATAATCAACATTAAACGAACCACGTGTATTTCAAGCATGTACTTTGAAAAGTTTTGACATATGTGTATAATGGTGAAACCACTGCCACAATCAAGATAGTGAATATATCTGTAACCCTCTCCCAAATTTTTCTTTTGTCTCTTGTTATTCCCTGTAGCTCATCCTTCCCACTCTCTTCTATCTCTTTTCTGTCACTATAGATTAGTTTATATTTTCCATAGTTTTATAAATGCAATCTTTTATGTATGTATTCTTTTCAACTATTCTTTCATTCAGCTTAATTATTTTGAAGTTCATGCATTGTTGTTGAATATATTGATAGTTCATTTCTTTTTATTGCTAAGTGATGTTCCATTATATGGACATATTACACTTTGTTTACCTGGTGATAGACATTTTTTTTTCCCAGTTTGAGACTATTTAAGTAAAGTCACTATGAACATTTGTGTACAAATCTTATTGGGTGTATGTTTTTGTTCTCTTGGGTACCGAGAAATAGTGTGGTTCCATCATATGATAGTGCATGTTTAACTTTTAAGAAGTTGCCAAACTGTTTTCTAAAGTGGTTGTACCGATTCAATGCTCCCATCAGGAGTGTATGACAACCTCACTCTCTCTCCATCCTCATCAACACTTGGTATGGTCAATATTTTTAGTTTTAGCCATTATAATATGTATACAGTAGTATCTCGTTGGGTTTTCAATTTGCATTTTCCTAATGACTAATGATATTGAGCATCTTTCATATGCTTACCTGCCATTCAGATATCTTCCTTGGTGAAGTGTCTGTTTATATCTTTTGACCATTTTATAATTGGATTGTTTTCTTATAGTTGCATTTTGAAAGTTCCTTATATATTCTGGATACTCATGCTTTATTAGATATATACTTGGTAAATATTTTACTTGTCCATGTATTGTATTTTATCTCTCATCTTTGTTGGTAATCAGTTTTCATATATGTGTGAATCTATCTGAATTCTCTATTCTGTTCTGTTGACCCATTTGTCTGTCTTTATACCAATACCGTACTGTTTTGGTTACTATAGTTATATAATAAGTCTTGAAATTAGGTAGAGTTAGTTACCTTTCAACTTTGGTCTTTGAATTATGCTAGGTCTTTGAATTATTTGAATTATTCTAGGTCTTTTGTCGGGAGCCACATAATGGAGAAACAAAATGGCCATGGCTCATAAGTTCCTACTTCACTTCCTGGAGATTAGCTGAAAGCCCGCGCGCGCCAAGACAAAGCCCGCGCGTGCCAAGATGCCTATACCGCCTATCCCCTTATGGCACCTTACCCAACTTAAGCGCCCCTATCAGCATATGCCGCGCTATACCACCCCTTCCTTGGCAGCCAATCCCCTGCCTACAAGTATCTCTCTAACTCCCTCCCTCTCTGTATATATGTATCCCCATTTTGCAATAAAATTTTGAGGCTTGATCAGAACTTTGTCTTGCCTCCGCTCCTTTTTCTCGCCCGTTTTTCTCAGGTTGGATCCTCCTTGCCCCCACGAATAACTAGGTCCCGCGGGTCGGGACAGTCTTTTGTATTTCCATATGAATTTTTAAATTCATTTGTCAATTTCTATAAAGTTTTTGCTTCATGTATTTTGAAGCTCTATTAATGGGTGTGTAAATATTTAGGATTGTTTTGTCCCCTTTAAAAACTGATCCCTTCATTGTTTTGAAAACACTTTCTTAGGCCTGGTTATATTCTTTGTTCTGTGCTCTACTTTGTCTGATATTAATATAGCTACTACAGTTTTCTTTTGATTCATGTTAGTATTGTAAAGCTTTTTCTACCCTTTCACTTTTAACCCATTTGTGTCTTTATATTTGAAGTGGATTTCTTGTAAGCAGCATATAGTTGGGCTTTGCTCTTTTATCTAATCTAATTGTTTCTGACTTTTAATTAAGGTATTCGGACCATTTGGATTTAACCTGATTATAGATATATAGTTAAATTTATCATCTTGCTATTGTTTTTTATTCATCCTACATGTTCTTTGCTCCCTTTTCCCTCTTTTTATGTCTTTGCTTGGATTAAGTGTTTTTAAATTCCATTTTATCTATTTTGTTGGCTTCTTGGCTAGAATTATTTATTTTGTTATTTGAATGGTTGCTTTAGGGTTCCCAGTGTGCATTCTTAATTCATCACAGTCTACCTCCAAGTGTTATGACACCTTTTCACATATAGTATAGGAACCCTATAATACTATACTTACATTTCTCCCTTCCTGACTTTCATACTGTTGTCATACAGTCTACTAACACATTTGTTATGAACCTCAGTGTATCGCTATTATTTTGTTTAAGCAGTCTTTTAAAGAAAAAAATCATATACATTTTTGGTATTCTTCATTTCTTTAGGTAGATCCATTTTTCCATCTTGTATCACTTTCCTTTTGCTTACAAGGAGTTCCTTTAACACTTCTTATAGTACAGACATGCTGATAATGAAATCTTTTAGCCTGAGTATGTCTGAGAAAAAAGCCTTCATTTTTCACGTTGATTTCTGAGAGATAGTTTCACTTAGTATAGAATTCTAAGTTGACAGTTTTTTTCCCAATAATTTAAAATGGTCATTCCACTGTCTTCTTGCTTACATGTTTCCAACAAAAAATCTGCTGCCATTCTTGCCTTTGTTCCTCTACAGAAGTGTCTTTGTGCTCTGACTACTTTTAATGCTTTCTTTTGATTTTGAGCAATTTGATTATTATGTGCCTTGGTGTGGAAATTTTTTCCACTTTCTTAATAGAATTAATGGAATTCATTAATGTTCTTGAGTCTGTGGGTTTGCATTTTTAAAATTAACTTTGGTTCCTCTATTTATGCTGTGGCCCGAAAACTCTAACAAGGCAGTAAACTGAGACAGTCAGAGAGTTTACCTTTTTTGTGTCTCACGTTTCAGGGATCTCAAGCATTGTCCTTTGTTGCCTGATGTCCTTTCTTGGAAACTGTTGTTTCATATGTTTGTTTTTTTCTGCTTTGTTTTTGGTTTTCATAGTTTCATTGAGAGTGTAAATCTGGCCCCTGTTACTCCATCTTAGCCAGATGGAGAAGTCTGCAGTTCTATGAATTTTTTCAAATGTATGTAATCATATAACCACCACTACAATCTAGAAAATGTTTCCCTCATCCTTAGAAGTTCTCTCATGTCTCTTCTTCCCCAGTACCTGCAAATCACTTTTTGGATTTCTATTCCTACAGCTTTGCTTTTTCCAGAATATCATATAAATGGGATCAAACAGCCTTTCTAATCTGGCTTATTTCAATTTATCAAAATGCTTTGCAGGTTATTCATGTTATAGCATGTGTCTGTTATTCATTCCTTTTTTTATTGTTGAGTAGTATTCCATTGCATGGAGTTATCACAGTAATTTCAGTGATTTGGGAGTAGTTGCTCCAAATAGCCTTATACATTAGGGCAGAAGATCAAATCCCATGCACCAAGCCTAAGTCTTTCTACTTTCTTTTCTTCTTTGCCTCCAGCCTTCTCTCCCATTCACTATCCCGCTCTCCTGTTCTCCCACCTTCCTATAGAAGAACATAGGTTGATTTCCCCAACATATGATAATGGTTATTATTTTAAAGACAACCCAGAGCTTTTCAATTTTTACTGCACAGGCTGAGACATCTCCCTTTATTCCCAAACCCGGACTACTGGTTGAAGGTTCTGGGGGGCAGAAATCCAGGCGTGAGATTTCTGGCATTTGACGGGCTTTGCATATCACACTTTGGAGGCTGGATTAGGGTGCATCCAGTTTCTCCTGCTTCTCTTCCTCATTCTTTCCTATCCCTAAAATAAGGGCAGTCCTGTGAGCAAAAGGCTTCAGACAACCTAAATGCCTTCCTGGATTGCAGAACTTAATGCTTCCCAATAGGAAAGGAGCCTGTCTGAGGAATGAGGCAGGACTGATGGTTCTGTGCAAGTTGAGTGTCAACTACCTGGGAGAAATCTCAGGCTCACCTGTAGAGCCTGAAAATCCTGCCTAGGACAGTGACTTAAGGAGGAGGTTACTATGGTCACTTCTTTCCCCATAGCCACATCAGAGGGGAGAATGGTTGTCTGTGCAGGAGCTTAGGATGAGGAGAAATGAGAGTGCACTGGACATTTGTATGCACATTTGTATGCACAGTGTCAGAACAAGCTGGGCCCACTGAGTGAGATGTCAGGAACAGGTGAGTCTCACCTATTCCTGCCAGACAAGTCTGTAGGACAAGGAGACCTGCAATCTGGTTTTGGCAGTTTTCCATTGGAGATTTAGTTTTCTTCAGGCTTGGTCAACTCCATTAAGACACTTCCTCATCTCAAGGAGTTAGAGTATATTTCAAGTAGGAATGTTTGCAGCTTCAAATAATAGGATATTAAGAAGTCTGGAAGAAGCTCCAGCCATGAAACAGAAACACACCACCACCACCACCACATCTCAGCCCTGGCCTTCAGGAAATCCTGGGGACTCGATGGCTATGTGAGCGGTCATGCGTTTCAGATGCTTGAGCTTCCCTGGCACAAAGTAGCCTTCATTTCGGGGGAGAGAGGGAGCAATATTGTCTGTGAACATTTGTGCCCAGGGGAAAAGCTGAATTCTCTAGAGCAGAGCTCTGGCTGGCTGGCTGGCTGGCTTTCTTTCTTTCTTTCTTTCTCTCTCTTTTCTTTCTCTTTCTTTCTTTCTTTCTTTCTTTCTTTCTTTCTTTCTTTCTTTCTTTCTTTCTTTCTTTCTTTCTTTCTTTCTTTCCTTTCTTTCTTTCTTTCTTTCTTTCTTTCTTTCTTTCTTTCTTTCTTTCTTTCTTTCTTTCTTTCTTTCTTTCTTTCTTTCTTTCCTTCCTTCCTTCCTTCCTTCCTTCCTTCCTTCCTTCCTTCCTTCCTTCCTTCCTTCCTTCCTTCCTTCCTTCCTTCCTTCCTTTCTTTCTTCTCTCTCTCTCTCTCTCTCTCTCTCTCTCTCTCTCTCTCTCTCTCTCTCTCTCTCTCTCTCAATGACGGGAACTAAGTTACTGGAATTTCTTCTGAATTTAAAGCCAAACAAAAAGTTTCTTGTGGTTTCAGTTACACAAGAGACTACTGCCAAGATGGAATGAACAAGAGCTGCTGAAAGGAAGAGACAATGAGAGGCTGAAAGATGAACAGTGAGCAGGACAGAACCTAAGAGCCTGTCACAAAGCAGCATTCTTGATTGGGGCACACTACCCACCTCTATGCCACCGGCTGCTTAGGGAAAGAACTGACGGTACCGGTCTTTCTCCCAAGATCAAAATGAACAAAAGGAAGGAGGGGCATGTGAAAGTGATGTGAACACTGTAAGACATGTACATATGTAAATGATTACTGTGTCTTTGTAATTTACTGTAATCCAGGGCCTTGCACTCTATGGGATCCTGCTTTGTTCAGTTTCCTAACTGACTGGCAGTTGGACCAGATAGATATCTTCCCCTAAGCGCTAAGGCCCTCAGTTCAGCTTTGCTCAGATGTGAGGCTGCAGCCAATGCCTGCTTCTCCAACGAGCAGGAATAATTCACTTCTACTGGTAATTCCCAAACTTCATCTTTCTCAGCACCTTAAACTTCCTCCCCATTATCTTCCTTGTAGACACATAATGGCCCTGGCCAGAGCTATGTTTCCTTTCCTCTCTCTCCAGCCTGCCCTCTGGTGAGAGCGCTCCTGGTAGCGAAAGGAGCTACCCTTCAGTCTGCAGGATCCTGGGTTGGCCTGTGATGTTGGGCTTTTCCTTGGGGAACAAGGGGGCCACAAGGAGCCACTAAGAGGTGGCAGCAGCTTGTCTCTCAGACCTTGTTCCCTTTTTAGAAATGCTTCATGTCTCTCTATTCCATCTGCATGTTTCCCTAACAGGAATTGCCTCTTCCTTGGACCAGGTAGGTTGATAATGAGAGATGATTGAAGTCATAGCTCTGATGTCTGCATTCAGTGTTATCAAATTGACAGCCTGAAATAGACAACAGTAGGTGTATTTACCCCCATGGAAACTGGCAAATACTACAAAGCAGGTCTTCCCTCCCATTGTCCCCCAGGAAGCTGGTTGTTAAATACTTGCCAACATAGCTCTGGTTATGACCCTTTGTGATGGTGCCATGGAGATGAAGGAGAGCCCACGTAGCAGTATGAATCCTCCTTCCCTACCCATAGTTTGTGCTGGCCACCACTGAGCTGCTCAGTTGAACCAAGGAGCTCTGTTCCCTGGGACTCTATTTGAACACTTCCATGCCCCAAGAAGGTTAATACAGTTCATCTCTTTGAGGCCTCTGCTCTGGGACAGAGCTGGACTAACTCTAAGCTGAGTTGTACACAAGACTTATTTTCTGTGTTTCTAGTTTCTCTTCTACCCGCTTCCACCATTCCCTAATACTCAAACCTTGTCTTATTATCTGACATAATTTCTTCTCTTTTTTAACAACCTGTCACCAGTATGCTCAAAGAGAGATTGATGCATATTTACCCAGGGATTATTTTTGGGGGGAGGGCGTGTTTTATTATGGATTAAAGTTATAAGACCACGGATAGTAGAGTTCAGTCATCTTCCACTGGAGATAGAGAAGTGCTTTGTAAATTAGAAAGCCTTTCAGACTTTGTAGTGTTTTAAGTCATCACCTTTCGGGGTTGGAAGTCACCTCGAGGTCCTTGGCCCTCATTTTATAGGCAAGGGGGCTGAGGCCCAGAGGAGTTTCCTAATGACTGAACTCTAATGAAAATTAAGATTTCCCAGTCCCTTTGCCTGTTTTCTCATTTAAGAATCGAAAGGGCCATCTTCTAATGTGAATTATAGATGACTACTGAAGATGTTAGAATGAAAAGAATTAACTACTCACCATCTGTATCTGGCCATTTCTGTCTTGTTCTTTTTCTTTGCAAAGAACTTTGAAACTAGACTGGCCTGTTTGACTTTCCATGTAGAGTTAATGTCAGAACTCAGGCTCAAGAACTGGATTTGGTTTTTTACATGAAAAAGGATTAGGAAATAAGAACCTTGATTTTCTTGGTCCCTTACCTATTATTTAATAAAAGAACTTCAGGAAATGTCCTGGAGGCTGGTATTCCTAGAATGCAATCTTTAAAAATAATTTGAATTTTTTAAAATTATAGTGGACATACAATATTATATGAGTTTCAGGTATATGAAATAGCAATCAGACATTTATATAATTTATGAAGTGATCACCCCCATAAATCTAGTAGCCATCTGACATCATACATAGTTATTATGATATTATTCACTATTTTTTACATCCCCATGACTGTTTTGTAACTATTAATTTGTACTTCTTAGTCATTTCCACTCTTTCCCCCAGCCCCCAAACACCCCTGCTATCTGGCAACCCTCAAAATATTCTCTGTCTATGAGTTTTTGTTTGTTTGTTTGTTTTGGTTGTTTACGTTATTCCTCAGATTCCACACGTAAGTGAAATCATATGGCATTTGTCCTTGTTTAACTTACTCCACTCAGCACAGTGCCCTCTTGGTCCATCTATGTTGTTGCAGATGTCAAGGTTTCATTCTTTTAAAAAAAAATTTTATGGCTGAGTAATACTCCATTGTATTTATGTACCACTTCTTCTTTATTCATAATCTATTAATGGACACCCAGGTTGTCTGTGTATCTTGGCCATCGTAAATAATGCTGCAATGAACATATGGATGCACATGTCTCTTCAAAGTAGTATTTGGGGATTCTTCAGATACATGCCCAGAAGTGGGATTACTATGTCCTTCTTTGTCTCTTTTTATAGCTCTTGTTTTAAAATCTGTTTTGTCTAGTATAAATATTGCTATGCCAGCTTTTTTAAATTTCTATTTCCATGAAATATCTTGTTCTATTCCTTTACTTTCAGTCCATGTGTATCTTTTGATCTGAAGTGGGTCTCTTGTAGGCAGCCTATGTAAGGATCTTGTTTTCTTATCCATTCAGCCACCCTATATTTTGATTGGAGCATTTAATCCTTTTTCATTTGAAGTAGTTGTTGATAGATATATAGTTGTTGCCATTTTATTATTCATATGTTTGAGATATATATTTTATTAATATATTATCATATATATATATATATATATATATATATATACATACACACACACACACACACACATTTTTTTTTTCTTCTTAAAGAAGTCCCTCTAACATTTTTTGTAATACAGGTTTGATGATGATAAACTCTTTTTAGCTTTTTCTGAGAAGCTCTTTATCTGTCCTTTAATTCTAAATGAAGCTTTGCTAGTTAGAATAATCTTGGTTGTGGGTCCTTGCTTTTCAACACTTTGAATATTTTATGCCAGTCCCTTCTGGCCTGCAAAGTTTCTATTGAGAAATCAGCTGACAGTCTTATGAGAGCTCTCTAATTGAGAGGTAACTAATTGCATTCTCTTGCTGCTTTTAAGATTCTCTTTGTCTTTAACCTTTGACATTTTAATTATGATGTATCTTGGTGTGGTTCTCTTTGAGTTCATCTTATTTAGGACTCTCTGGGATTTCTGAGGTTGTATATCTATTTCCTTCACCAAGATAGGGAAATTTTCCATCATTATTTCTTCAAATAGGTTTTTAATTTCTTGCTCTCTCTCTTATCCTTCTGGTACCCCTATGATGTGAATGTTGGTACTCTGATGTTGTCCCAGAGGCCCCTAAAACTATCCTCACTTTTCTGTTTCTTTTTTCTTGTTCTGTTCTGATTGGTTGTTTTCTGCTCCCTTATCTTCTAAATCTCTGATTTTATCCTCCGCTTAGTCTAATCTACTATTGATTCCCTCCCACGTAGTCTTCATTTCAGTTCTTGTATTCTTCATTTCTGACTGATTCTTTTTTTGTTTGTTTTCTATTCTCCATTTTTATGTTTTCTGTCTCTTTATTAAAGTTATCTCTGAGTTCATCCACTCTTCCTCTAAGTTATATCCATATCTTTATAACAAGTGCTTTGAACTCTGCATCTGGTAGATTGCTTGTATCCATATCATTTAGCTCTTTTTCTGGATCTTTTTTCTTTTCTTTCATTTGGGACATGTTTCTTTGTGTTCTTATTTTGGCTGCCTCCTTGTGTTTGTTTCTATGTCTTAGATGGGTTCCTAAGTTTCCTGGTCTTAATAGAGTGGCTTTATGTAGTAGGTGTCCTATGGGGCTCGTTGGCACATTCTTACCTGGTCACTTGAGCTGGTGTTCAAGATGTGTTCCTTGTATGGGTTGTATGTCCCCTTCTTTTATAGTTGAACCTTGGTTACAGTTTACATGTCAGAGAGATGGATTGACCTTTGGGTTGGTTGATTGATTAGGAGGACTGGCCATTGAGGGGCTGGCCCTATGGAGCAGGATTCACTTTAGCAGGGCTCTGGTACCTGTGTAGTCTACCCTTTGGGTGTGTCCTCCTCAAATGCAGGCTTGGGTAGTTCTCTGGCTCAGGTCAAAGCTGACCACTAGCTGTGTTGTCCCAAGGGCCATCTGGAAGGGACCCCACCAGAGGCCTAGTTCAGCCACAGCCTGTGCACTGCCTGGGGTCACCTAGCGAGAGTTACCAAGCAATCTGCAGATTGCCACACTTGTGCTGGGCTTAGAGGTGCCTCGAGAGGCCAAGCTGGGAACTGAGGCCAGCTGCTGCTAGTGCCAATATTTGGGATGCTCAGGAAGAGGTACAGGGAACACCAAGGCCAGATGCTGCTTGTTTGGGTTTTTTGAAGACTTTGAGAGACTTTAGGAAAGTCCAGCATGAGCTAAGATAGGCCGTTGGTATGGGAAAAATCACTGGAGGTGGCTTGAGTGGGCCCACAAGTTGGGAGAGGTGGGTCTGAGGGAAGCACCTGAGTGGGGTGACCTGTGTTAGCTTGGTTAATAGAGACTCAGATATGGTGACCTCTTGCATCTGTATGCTGGGAGAGGGGAGGGCTCAATAAGAGAACAATGGATTCAGCTAATTCCTTTGTCTGGAGGAAGCTGTACCTCCAGCCCTTGCCCTGAAGCCAGACAACCCAATTCCTCCTCATATGTCCTTGGTGCCTTTTACTTTTTGAGCAGCTGCCCCAGTGCTGGAGTCCAGAGTAAGTGAGTCAGTCACCAAGTAAGTTCATCTGTGGGGCCTTTAAGAGGAATGTCTGAGATTCCCTCAGGCCTCAGTCACAATCCCTACTGGTTTTCATAGGCAGAGATTATGGGGACTTCTCTTCTTGGCATTGGAACCCTGGACTGGGGAGCCTATCTGGGGCCTTGACCCCTCGATCTTCTGGGGGTACCTCTGCAGCCAAGATATTACTCCTGATTCTCAACCGCCACACGCAGTTGTGGAACCAGCTGTTTCACATCTCTACCCCTCCTACTAGTCTCGAGGTGGCCTCTTTTATATATCCTCAGTTGTAGGATTTCTGTTCAGCCAGACCTAAGGCAACTCTCAGTGGCAGTAGTTCTGTAGTTGTAATTTGGATGTGGTCATAAGAGGAAAGTAAGCACAGCGCCTACCTACTACGCCATCTTTAAGTCCTAGAATAGAATGTTTTTGAAGTGGAGCAAGCAGATGAAAATGTGCCTTAGCAGGATGCCAGATTTTAAGGGCCAGTGTCTATAGGACTATCCAAGGATCAGCCACAGGATCCTGTGGGGAAAGACATCACAGGTAATATGGAACTGATACTGATGCTGCCGAGTGGGGGAATCACTAGTATGGCCAACTCAGTGACAACGCAGACTCTTTACTGGTGTGACCGTATATCGGAATTTTTTCAACACACTCCCTACCCCCAGTTATTCTAATGTGCAGCCATAGCTAAAAACAATTTCAAATCACTCGTTTATTGTATCATCTGATAACTATTTGCCGGTCAGATTATGTGCCAGGCACCAAGATGAAGTGACAAGAACCTTTAGGAATTCCACTGATGACTGAACCATCATAGGAAACAGAGCCCTGGCAGGGACACCCAGCGGTTTTCCTCATCCTTTGGAGAAGTAAAATTAAGCCTCCGTTCTCCCACCCCTTTCTCTTGAGCATGACTGTTCAGCAGGCTTCTGAGGGCAAGGCCATCTGCCCTAAGCCTCCTTCCCCTCTCCAGCCTGCTTCTCTCTGAGGTTTGATTCTCTCTTGCCAAACACATGATGATAGGCTGTTTACCTCACTCCAGAGGTTGAGACTGTTGTGCAGATCCTGTCCTCTTGGGCAGTGCAGGAACCAATCAACCAGCTGGCCCTGGCAACCTATAAAACATAGTCAGTTGCTCTGGAGTAGGTTGATTGCACCCAAAAAGTGCCCTTTCCACTTCTCCTCATCAAGTGTGTTTGCAGTTCCATTTTCCTCTCTGAGCCCTCTTTCCTTTTACTGAATTTTTGTTCCTTGATGAGATCTGTATTTTCTGAGGCCTTCAGGAGTAGCTTTTTTTTTTTTTGGTCCAGTTTGGGTGCTTGACTGAGAAATGTTCTTGTGTTCTGTGTTTTGTGTCCTTGGCAGATCTTAGCTTCCTTGGCCTGATCTCCCCAGGACCACTCACTGCTCCATGCTTGTGTCTATATCATGTGAGGAGGGGCATACAGATGAATGTCCATGCTGCAGGGTGCCCATGCTCAGTGGCTCTGGCGGCCCCAGTCAACAGAGTCTTTATTTAGCATAGCCTTTGTCTGTAGGGCTGCCACTGCTAGCCACCAAAATATAGTGTGTGACCTGAAAATTACAATGTAAATGGGAGGGCAACACATGTAGAGGAAGGCAAATTTTTAAAAGTCTGTTCTCCAACTCAGCCTGCCTGTAAGGATACAGAAATGCCAAGCTGTTGAAGAGGGTTCCCTTATAAAAAGTGGACCAAGTGAAAGAACTGGGGCTTCATTGAAATTGGATGCCTTCGATTAATCATGCACCAAATGCATCCCATATGGGAATGTTGTGCCCCCAGGAGGTTAATGGAGCTTGCAGCAGCCAAAAAAACTTCCTGAAGAATTGTGGGCCTTCTCTCATGCAGTGTGAAGGAGGTACAGGCAGTATGGATGGCGGCTGTGAGAACTGGGGATTTGGGGTGGAAAAATGGAGCATGTCAGAGAGAAAAGCACATGTCACCAAATTGTGTCTCTTCTAGGAGACATGACTGTCAAGGCCTTGGGCCCAGTAGTCATCCTCAGTTTGTTGAAAACCTTAGGAGGAAGTGGGTTGGAGAAGGGGAACCAGCTATTTCCAAAGGCAAACCTCTGGGACAGAACTCATTGTTAGAATAATTTCCTATGGAAGTCTCCAGGGAAGGGATGGAAAAGGGCTACACATCTGTGAAATGTGTGCTTGCTGGTTGCCGTTCCATTTTGGGGGGCTCTAGTTTGTGAACGAAACTAGATACGAACAATGGAAATGCATTTGTGCAACGAATATTTACTGAGTTCCTACAATGTGCTGTCGTGGTGCTGGGCACTGGGTATAGAGCGATGGGTGAGATAGACATGGTCCCTCACCGAGAGGTCTGTACCGTGAGAGGATATGAATATAAAAGGGTATTGTGTGATAAATGTATCAGGCCCATACATGCAATGATGCAAGGTGCTTATGATCGCACCTGGGGACACCAAGATCTGAAGTGGCTTTTAGGATCCTGAATGCTCAGCCTCAGATATTCTTTCTTTATTTTGCTTACAAAGAACGACTTTTCTATTTTGCTGTTTACATGCTCACACTCACTCAGCTCAAGTTCTTTCTCTGATAAGAGGAAGTTTGATATAGAATCACTGATATTTGCATTTGGGAGATTATCTGGTCCTTTCAACATTAGGATAGTGAAGCCAGAGAAGGTAAGGAACTTGTCCAAAACGTTGCAGCTAGTTAGCAATAAAGCTTGTATGGACATCTGTTTTCATGACTCCAAGTTTAGTGTTCCTTTGACTTTGCCTGTCATCTTTGCAAAAACAAAGCCCATTTGGGGAAAGTGTTGGGCACTTATGGCCATCTGCTTTCACTCTGAAGAGTTAATGTTTTTATTGGCATGGTAGAGCAGAAGACTGCAGGTGGATAAGTGTGGACAGGTGGAGGATCAACATCAGGCCAGCACCTGACCCTCTCCGCAGATGTCGTGGCAGTTGGGGTTCACAGCATCAGGAAATGGATGATGCGAGGACACTGTCTTCTGGGCCCCTCTGGTCTCAGAAGAGCAGGTGCCTGTTTCCAGAGAGGGGCAGTCATGATTCCTCTAGAAAGCCCTGCAGGGCAGCAGTCCCATAAGTGAAACATTGGAGCGTGCACCTTGGAGGATAAGTGTAGGATTGCAGGAGAAAGTGCTGGTTGGAGGCAGAGAAAATGTCCTCTTTGGGGAAAAGAAATAATCTGTGTCATGGAACTTTTTTTCCCAGCCATGCAGATCTGCAGAAAATGACCGGCAAGTAGGTGAGAAGGTTGCAGTGGGAGCATGATTCATGGTACTGGCCATACAAAATGACCAGAGAACTCCCGCCAGTACTTTATAATGGAACCACGCTCAAGGCTAATATTCCACCCAGGACCCCTCCTTCAGGACCCAGGGCTGCTCCACTCAATGTCATGGAGAGTGAGGAGTCAAATCGGTGCTGGGTAAAGGAGTCCAGGGCTCATACCAGAGTATGATGTTAACTTTGCCTGGAGTGGTGGTACCTTTCACAGGCATCTGAAATGTGTGTGAATGGAGGGACATCGCAGGAATGAAATTTCCGGTACCATCAGCGCTGGTTATAGGATCTTTGGGACATAGGGATGACTTCCTGACTGCTCTAAGATGGCACATCCTTGGCTTTCCCAAATGAGTTGTCTGAATCAGCCAACCTATCGAGGAAAAATGATGGTGGTTTCCAGCATAGATTTTGGAGTTATGTGGACTGGATTTTAATTCTCAGTTCTACCAGTTGCCAAAGTTGCGGGCAATACACTTAAACTTGCTGAGTACTAGATCTTTTGTAATATGAGGTAATAACCAATACATCATAGGATTAATAGTATCTAAAGCACCTAATAGTGTGTCTGAGTCATAGGAAGCACTTAAATGGTACCCCTTATTAAAACAAAATGATAAAAGGTCCTCCCTTTGAAGCCAAAAAAAAAAAAAGTTATTTGGAAATGGAGCAGTCTTTTAACGAAGGAGCTTCACAATCCAGAAACACCAGCCAAAACAATCAAAATGGAACCCAGATGGGTGTTTGTACAAGGGCCCTTTGCTTCCCTACTCCACAGCCCTGCCCTGGAGCCAACAAAGAGAATTTGCCTGCACCACCTACTGGTAGTTTCTTGAAACAACAAACTCTATTTTTTTTTTTTTTTTTGGCTTTGGCTTTGGCTCCTGGGTCTGTAGGACATTAAGGAGAGGGGGAAAGAAAAGGAAGGTAACTAGTCGTTTTGCAACTGTTTTGATTGCTTCCAATCGAGATGTTTGTAGATAAGATGTCAGAGTCTAGAGATTCTGTTTGGTCTTGTGTTTGGCATAAATATAGTTTTATTAAAACTTGTCGCAGGAGCATCCTGCAGAGGAGAACACAGGATTTGGCTATGAAAGAAGCTAGATGTGATTTCTGAATGGTATCATTTAGAAGTGCTTTTTCAGGCTAGCACATCCAGGCCACTTTGGGTTTGTTGTTTGTCCCTTCCAAGAAGCGAGAGAGGTCCCTGAAGTTGGTCTATTTGCCATTAATGTTACCTCTGTTTACTACAAGGGAAAATGTGTATCATATAGGAAGAAGAATTTTCCGGAAATCTCAGCCTGATTAAGAGAGAGATCTAAATTAGGGAGTTGTACCACACTTTTTTTTTTTTTTTTTTTTGAGTTTTGGTTTGGAAGCATCTTTCCAACTGAGGAAGCAAAAAAGGGCTGTTGCAGCTTCTCACTGCTCAGTTGGGGTTTAATGGCCTGCCCTGGTCTGTGCCTGTCAGTAAGTCCAGCAGGAGGGCATCACTAGGGTTGGAAATAAGGGAAAATCAGTTGACAGACATCCATTAAGCACTACTAAGTGCTGGGCCTTGTGCTGGTTCCTGGGGAGGCAGAGCGACATAGGACCTGACCTTATCCTTCAGAAGACGATAATTCAGGAAGTAAGACAAGCTTGTGCTAAGTACGTTTACAATAGTGAAGCTAATGTTGAGTCCCATAAGACAGGTCCATCCTTTTGTGGAATATTAGGTAAGGAAGTATGCATGTGTTTAGTTAAATGTGGTTCCTGACCTCTAAGATGACGATTCAATTCCACTTACACTTATTGTGTCCTTCCTCTATCTAGAGAACATTGTTGTAGACACGCTAAGGTATTTGGAGAGGGATGAGGTTAAGCACCCTTTCTCGCCCTCTGTGTTCTCCCACTGCCACCTGGTACAGCACAGAGGTCAGGAGCACCGTTTTAGGAATCAGCCCGCATTTGAAACCTCAAGCACTTATCAGCTGAGTGACCTAGACCAAGTTACTGAACCTCTCTACAGACTCATGTATTCGATCAACGAACATGTATCAAGTTTCTCCCACCAGGGCATTGGGGTGTTCTGGTGGCCAAAGCAAACAAGCTAGAGGAATCGCAGTGTCCTGGGGCATAAAGGGTGTGTAGATATAGGTAGGCAGGGTGGAAAGGGCAGGGGGGCCTATCTAAACACAGCTGCCTTCTCTAAGTGGCCTGGGGATCTTCTAGGTCTCAGAGGAAACTCAGAACCAAATAGGCAGACCCTGATGAAGGGCCAAGTGGCAGTGTGTTTTAGTGTCCCTTCCGGCCCTTGTCCTCATGCTGTTTCGTCTGGGCCCTGCAGCACTAGACCCACACCGGAGTGCTGGTGGGAACCTGCGTGCTGGGTTACAGGGGGCGCTGCCAAGGAGCTTTCTATAATTGCTTCCTTGCTTTGCTTTTCTGGCATATTTATGAGTTTGAAAAGCCCTTGGCAACTCAGGAAATTCCACTTCCGTCTGTAGCTCCTTTATACCTTCCTTGGTATATGCCCAGGCACAAATACTTGGGTATATTATTTGGTTTCTCATGGGGCTCAGCTGGGGGAGAGGGAAGAGAGTGGAAGAGAAGGTAAGGAGGCATCTGGACACTGAAGTCTCAAGGAGCTAGGGGTTTAGTATGTCACACTGACCAGTCATCTTGATTCTTCTTCATGGCTGAGCATCTGTCCCCTAACAGTGTTACAGAGGGCCAGAGGTGCTTACGTGACAGTCTTCATACCTGTGGAGGCCTCCTTCAGGGAAACAGTAATACTTTTAAAATCTTCTTTGAAGACCAAAAGTGAAAGAAGTGGGCTCAAGACATGGCATAGGTGTGTTAGACACAAGTAGTTTTTTCCCGCCATGGGTAAAATGCCTTTTTGCTTATTAACAAGCTTTTGGTAAAATACGAGTGATTCTCATCTGACTGTGACATGACGATGTCAGCGTGGTCCTATCTGTAGGCAGTGGGATAAATTAAATGTCTAGTACACTTAATAAGTGGTATAATTAGTATTTTTCAATTCTGTGACTCCACAAATACCTCTACACCTAGAATCTTTTATAATTTGACCTTTGGAATAGCTTGCTTTGGCTTGTTAGTTATTTTATATGTACATACTTTATTTTCCAAACCAGATAATACATTTATCATTTTTATTCATCTCTCTACCATAGCCTAACATAATAGTGTTTGATTATTATAATCAGTAATGTTTAATGAATGACCAATAGATTACAGCCACTTTCAAATTCTGCCAGAGCCTACACTATATTATAATCATCTTTATTCTTGAGATGTCAGAGAACTCTTGTAGCAACCCTAATATCAAGTCTTTTCTGTTGTATATACTTATATATTAATTTAACCATTTATTTACTGTTTAATAATATGTACCAGCTATTATTAGGTGCTGGTGATCCAAGGTAATACAAGGCAGAGTCCCAGCCATGAGTGGTGTTCACCATCCATGTGGGAAGACATACATTCAAACTGATATAAAGATATAGTCTTCTATAATTTAAAATGAAACATCGATTAATAATATATTAAAATAGAGTATATATTAATAATTTTAAATGGAGGGAGTGGTTTTTGCCTGGTGTAAAAGGAGAGAGTCCCATAGACTTGGATCTTGAAGCTAAGTAGGAGTTAGCCAGAAAAAAAGTTAGGGGTGGTGGGCAGTGAAAGAAGGAAGAGTGGTCCAGGCAGAGAAGAGGGTCTAGCCAGTGGTATGAAGCGTGGGTATGGCTGACATGTCTGAGGAGCTCTGAGTGGGAAGCCTGGTGAGGGAGAAGAAGCTGGAGGTGTAGGTTGGGCCTAGCGAGTGGCGGCCTTGAATATCCTGGGAAGGAACTGGGTCTGTTCCTGTGCATAGTCGGGCAGTGCCCTGATGAGACTTGGGAAGGCCCTTCTGGGGGTGGTAGAGAGTGAGTGGGAGGAGGGAGAGTGGACAGGAAGGCCAGTAATGTAGCCATCCCGTAGGTCAGAGAGGTCAAGAGCACCTGGACTACAGTGATGAGGGTGGGGATCCAGGTGGTAAGTGGATCCAAAAAGAAGTAGCCCTGGAGGGATGGGGAAGACTCTGTCTCTGTGCTGTTGGAGCATGTCAGCTCTATGGAAAGGGAGAAGCCGGGCACGAGGGTGGCACTTAAGCCTTCCAAGATAGGCAAGCCCGAGTGGAGCTGCTGGCTTGAGCGGCTCTGTTAGGTAATATATGATATGTCACTAATATGAAGCCTCTCTGGGACTGCAGACACAGTGTTGGTCACACCGACCAAGACAGGTAATCAAGGCAGTTTTGACCATTGATCAAGCAGAAAACCCAGCCGTGAGTGGATCAGGCAGTTTCTGTTCATGCATGCCTCTAGTATGCAGCCAGCTGTGGGATCTCCACGGTTAATTAAGCAGCAACTAGGACAGAGTTCTGTGGCTCCTCTTCCCAGGAAAGTGATTTGTTTAGCATTTGTCTCCCATCTGACCCTCCTTCCTATTTTCTCTTCCATCATATCTTCTGGGGCCTGGATTATTGCAGTGGTCTTCCAGCTGGCTCCCTTCCTACAGCCTTCCACTCCCCAGTTCTTTATGCATGCCCCTGATCTAGAGTCTTTTCCCAAAACCCTCTTTTACCCTTTAATCCCCTTTTTAAAAAGCTTCTTTGCCTCCTTGAAGCCTAAACAATAGACATCCTTAATCTGACAGGCAGGCCTTAGCAATCTTCCCCGCCCCAGAAACCTATTCCCCATTATTCTCCTTTAGGTATCTACCAATATGGCCAAACTGATGAATGCCTTATTTTTTTTTTATTCATATCATGCCCCTTCCCACCTCTCTCACTCCCATCTGAAATGCCTCTTTCTCTTCTGTCTTTCAAGGTTTCATTCAAACTAAACCTCCCTCAGTAAAGCACCCCCCTCTGACCTCTTCTAGCCCTTACTCTACACAACACACATATGGCACATGGCAAGCATGCCTGTGTGCCCTTGTTTTCAGGGCAGGGAATTTTCTTATACCTCCTTGTATTCCTAGTACCTAGCAGAATTCCCTAAGAATTACACTATTCAACTAATATGTGTTGATGATGATGACTCTGGCTTAGCCGAGGGGGCCAGATAGATGCCAGATAACATAAAGAGTGGTAAATGTTTACAAATTTTGATACCTACCATGTAGCCATCGCAGTGGATCAGGCACAGTATTAGGCCCATCACAATCATCATATGATTTAATTGTCATAAGCACTCTGGATTGGTGTTACCTCCATTTTTCCGAAGAGCAACCTGAGGCACTAGGAAGCCCAAGGTCACACAGCTAGTAAGTGGCAGATGTAGAAGTGGAAAGCTTCTGATTCTAAGCCCACGTTTTTAACCTTTCAATGTACATGTACATCCTCTGTCCGCATCTCCTATCACAGATTGCATGAGAGTTTTCATTGTTTTGTTCTATAATGTATATAAAAATAGGAACATGTTGCTTCTTTATCCCCATGATTGGATCTTGCCCTCTGCTGGAATCTGGGGGCAGCCTTGGTAAGAAAGCAAGGAAAATGGAAAGGGTGTCATATTGCTCCACGGGTGTCATAAAAATGGATGCCTTGTGCCCTGTGCCTTAGAGTAAAGATGGGTTAAAGAAAGATGTTGACAGATGATGAGTGAACACAAATGTTTATTCATGCTAACAGAGTAGGGACGTGATAGCTACTTGGCTCTAATGGTTTATGGGGAAGCACAGGGAATCTCTAGAAACAGAGGAACCTAAACCCACAGCTGAAGCATTGCTATAATGGTTCAACCTCTCAGGCAGAAAGATAGGTCATAGGCAACAAAGGCAGTTCTTATTTAGGAAAACTTAACCCTGGCACTGGTTTTGGTTCTTTAGCCTCTGGACCCTCAAGGAGTCCAAGGCCATTTGCAGCTCTGAGCTAGGACAAGCAGAACGCTGTAGGTAAGTTACTAGGGTCAAAAAGGGTATAGACCTATTTTTTTCTTTCCTTCCAAGGTCAACTTAAAGAACTATTTGGAGCTGTGTTCTAATTTTTTCAACCCAGACCACTGCTGTCTACCACCACCACCCGTACTGTGTCTGGGCTCTCTGTCCTCAACCTCCGGCTTTAAGGTCTCTCTCATCAAACTGAGACTATCTAAATTCTCTGCCATGGAACCAAAGAGTGAGAAAAGGGGAAGGGAAGCAAGGGTTATAAGGGACATAAAATAGTATACAATGCCCCAGTTGGTCAGTGGTCCAACAGTAGAGAAACATCCATCTGTACAAGGTGGAAATTTTTCTTCCTTGTAAATGCCCCACTGCCCCTGAAATTTACCATGATAGCTTTGCTTTGCTTCCATTATTCCATAATCCTCCAAGGAAAGGCAAAACTTTGACCAGCTAACACCCTTATCAGAATCACTTAGTTCATCATAGATCAAATAACCCCACAGAATTGACTGAGGAAATGGAGACAGACTTAGAAGCCAACTTTGTCTTCATCACCGTTTCACCTGGGTCCTGCCTTGAGGATGCAATCCTCTGTTAGTTTGTGGAGAAAAATATTCACGATAAGAGGAAAGATGCCATGTACAGGACAAAGAAGCAAACAACTCAAAAATAAAACCAATCCCTCTACTGAGTATTTACCTCAAAGATTTGAAAACCCATATCCAAAAAGATATTTGCACACTGATGTTGATAGCAGCACTGTTCGCAGTGGCTAGGACATGGAAGCAACCAAACTGTCTCATGATAGATGATTGGCTAAAGAAGCTGTGGTACATATATACAATAGAATATTACTCAGCCATAAGAAGAGATGAAATACTGCCACTTGCAAAAACCTGGGTGGACTTCAAGATAATCATACTAAGCGAAATAAGCCAGATATCACTTATATATGGGATATAAACCTAAAAGCAACAAATGAACAGGATAAACAGAGACTCAGGGACATGGGCAATAAACTAGAGGTTACCAGAGCAAAGGGAGTAGGGGAGGAGGGAAGAGGTAGATGGGGTAAAGGAGGTCAAATATAGGAGGTTTGGGGGGGAGGGTGAAGTGGATAAAGGGGATCAAATATATGGTAGCTGAAGGAAACTAGACTCTGTGTGGTAATCACACAATAGTATATATAGATGTCAAATTATAATGTACACCAAAAATTATATAATTGTATGAACCAATGTCCCAATAAACTTAAAAAAAAGAGAGAGGAAAGAAATAGTGAAAAAAAAATAAATAAAACCAACCCCAATATGTTTTCAAACTTCCTGAGTGTGATCCCCTCACCCTACCCTCCAAATTTTTGTCATCATTGACTCTCCAGAGACAGGGTGCCCAGAAAATATGGGGCTGCCACTACATGGAGCCACGTTATTGACAACAGTGTTTACCAGTAGTGTTCAAAGGCTGATTGTTTCATCCACAGCATTGACTGGGCTTTGAGACAGCAATTCTGTCTGCTCTAGGAGGCTAGGACAAATAGGAAACTGTTGGTAGAATCAGAAAGTTGTCATTAGCAGACAAGTACACTGGCTCGATTCGCGAGTGCTGTTATTACAGTGGTTATTTTTAATTCCTCAAGAGACAATGGGTTGTGAGAAAATGGGCTGTTGCCTCTGGTTCCCAAGAGGAAAGGCCAAGGCGAGAGAGATGCTAAGGAATCTTCTCTGTAGAATTCAAACATGCAGCTGCTGTATTCCCCCACCATCACTAAGCCTCACAGTGTGCTTACAAATTTTGTGGGTGGTATTTTAACATTGAAATCACTCAGATTGCATCTCTGAGAATCTTAGGTCCTCTCCTTCTGCTTGGTCTGCATACATAGACGTGTGTGTGTGTGTGTGTGTGTGTGTGTGTGTGTGTGAACATATAATAGGTATGGATGAATATATACACACATAATATATTTTATTTTTGAATGTTTCTCCATACTTCATGTCTATAAATATGTATATAGTGCATGTATACTTGTACCTATTTCTGCCTGCTGGATGTACATAGATGTGTTGCAGTACTCCAACCCTTGACCAAGAAAACAAAACCCACACATTTAAAGAAGGAGAAGAAAGAAGGGGGCTGGGGGTTAGGAGGAGGGGGAGGAGGGAGAAAAGAAAAGTACCCGAAAGAGGTCTTCTTTTCTGTTTCAGGGCCTCCAGCGGTTGTTCCAAAACATGATTTCTTCCTGGCTTGTCCTGTCTAGATGAGAGAGTGTTCCCAGTGGTTACAGCCAAGAGCTTTACAGTTGGACAGTTTGGTGCAAATACTCATATGTGCTTTCGTGACCCTCGTCCAAGCCTCAGTTTCCTGTCTGAGGAAGGGGGACAGTCCTTCCTGCTGCTCACAGGATGTTGGAATGCTGAATTAAAGGGGCGTGTGTATAGAGAACATAGACCCCGCCTCCCCTGTGAGAAATGCTCCAAAAGGTTCTCAAGTTTCTTAACAAGGGATAAAATCATTCATACTATGATTAGAACTAGACTTTAAAATGCAAGTATCCCTTAGGTGACAGTGTTTTACATTCGTGTCGAGCCTTCAATGACCAAATTATTCATTTCTTCCCTGGAATTTGGAACGCGAAAAGTAGTCTGGAAGCCTCTCAGGCTGGCTGCAGCTGGGCCACAGCGCCGTCGGCAGTCACGGAATTGGCTTTCAGTCCTGGTGTTGCCACCGGGTCCAGGCAAGTCACTTCCATTGTGGACCACAGCATGCTCACTGAGGGGCTCTCTGAAGCCCTTCAGACCTGACCTTTTGTGCCCAGTAACTTCAATGGCACAGGGCAGTGTGCTGAAAATTGACTTGAAGCATGACCTCAGTGTGGTTACCATCTCCTAGGGACTTGACTTTCTAAGTGGAGTGTGTGTGTGTGTGTGTGTGTGTGTGTGTGTGTGTGTGTGTGAGAGTGTGAGAGAGAGAGAGAGAGAGAGAGAGAGACTCTGTTTTATTTACTCTTCGTAATGAGGCTGAACTGAGCTAGTGAGGGTATTAAAACATTTTAGTGTTCTTAGTTTTAAAATTATCAGGAGCTGTTAAAGAGCGTCTCCTCTCACTTTGTTTATGTGAGAAAGGAGCTTTCAAAGCCAAGATTGAATGGCTAGTATTTTTCATCCTAAAAAAGACAAGTGTATGAGCTACATGTTAGAATCACCAGGGAAGCTTGAATAACATTAAGGCGGGTGTCCTGGGCCCTACCTCTATTTGCTATGCCTACCTTCTCCAGACATCATAGTTGTAAAAGTTCTCCAGGTAATTCTAATATGCAGCCAGGGTTGAGGCCCACTGGACTGAGTGCATATTTCAGTATACACAAGGAGGGAAAAAAGTGGGGATTGGCTTGCCAACCAGTTGTTTCTCATTTTCCACTCAGTGTGTATTCAGTTCCCCCAGAGGTCTCTCATCTGATGACTGGCATGGTTTAATTCAGAAGGACAGAAGGGCGCAGGTGGGATCATTACTGCTCAGTCCTGAGTGAACGTCAGAATCACCCAAAAATCTTTACGAAAATTTGGATGCCTGGGCCCCACTTAGATTTGCTGAAATCTAATCTCTGAGGGTGAGAATGCGGAATCTTTTTTTATTATTGCTTGATTTTAATAATCAGCTAGATTCATAAACCACCAGGAGGGAAAGACTCAATCCTCATATTCTAGGAAAGAAGATTTTACATTTTTCCTTTTGATCATCTAATGGCTCTGAATAGACCACCTAGGAGCTCTGGACTCCAGACAGACACTCCACCTCCCTAAGCCTCATTCCTTCATATCTCAAATGGGAACCATAATGGTACCCATTTCATAAAAGTGTTAAATTAGTTAAAACACACAAAGTATTTGGCACATCGTAGATACTAAAAAAACTAATCATCATCATCATCAATGTTATCACTTTGTAACTCAAATAGAAGCTATAGGCTAAAAGAAAAATGTGTAAGGTTTTAAGAGTATGAAGTAAAAAGTTCTGGCCCTGAAGTATGGGGACACGCAAGGGGCTAAATGGTTTTGAACTTGTACTTGAACCAAGAACTTTCTCTCGGATTGTGGGGGATGGAGCAAGGTCACACCTGTCACATTCAAGACATATTTGTAAAGAGTGAACATCATCATTGGTAAAAACAGATCCTGGTTACCATCCAAAATGAATTAACATCCTCTATTAAGTGCCAACTGTTTGCTTAGCTTTGTGCTGGGTAGCATCACATAAAATAGGACTGTGTTCCCTTCCTTCCCAGCATTTGCAATCTGGTCGAGGAAGCACAATTAGCACCCTTTGAAGAACAGGAGCAAGATGAGAGGATATGTAATTAAGTGCTAAATTGTGTCATTCAGACTCTCCAGGGCTAAAGGATTCAAGCCGGGGAACTTAGTGAGCCCCGAAGATGGTTAGAGAAGGTCTCCTGAGAGAGTGGGGAGAGGGGCCTGAGTCAGGAAACTGCCAGAAATGCCAAAGACAAGAAATGTCCAAGGAGAGGCCTCTGGGTGGCCCAGCCGAGATCGGGGATGATGAATAGCTGGCGTGCCTGGGGTCCTCGAGCCGGGTCTGCCCAGGAGGCTGTGGGCATGGCCTGGCGTGCTTTGAGAATACTGGCTGGGGAGGCACTCAGCTCCAGAGCTGGGCTGACTCAGGACACGTGGCCTTCCGTCCTCTGCGCCACCATTTAAGGGGTATCAGTAGGACCTTCTGCTCTAGAAGGCCAACTTCGTATCCTGTTTTCCTGTAGGTCTTAAAAGCTTTCCAGTCTTGTAAAAAATTTTAATCGGGTTAGATATTTTACTTTATGTTAGAAATGTTGCAGCCTTGATTCTCTGGAGAATCACAAAACGCTCATTAGCATTTTCAAGGTTCAGAGAAGTCTTACGATAAGAACCCATGTCACCTCCAGATTATCTTGATCACAGAATCCTTCCTTTGTAGCACCTATGAACATTCTGAGAAACTAGTGTTTCAGGTTAATCTTCTTTGGGAAAACTGGAATAGTAAGGTCCTTCAAGGTAGAGCCCGAAGGAGCCTTCCAGATATCATTTGTCAAGTGAGGCATACAGAGACCATGGATGCTGAAGAGATTTTCCAGGATCCCCCATCCTGGCCATGGCAGTGGCTGAGAGCCCAGGTCCTATTCCTGTGCCTTAGCTGTGAACCAGCTGGCAGTAAAAATGAGGGGACACTATAGGCAGGCTTTGCAATGGAAGAAACTGTCAGTGTGGTTGGGAAACTATTTTGAAAATACTTTAGATTTGTTTCTGGGTCAGTAATTTTTCAAAAGGAGTATGACCCAAATGATTTATTCGGAAAAAAATTGTAAATTTTGTTTCACTTATAAGAAGTATTTGGGATTTTGAAAAGGATACTTCTTTTGAGAATGGGTGAATTTCTTGACCAACAAGTGTTTGTAAACTAAAATCTGGTCGCCTCAGCTACTCCGTGAACCTTGAACAGATAATTCCTACCTAGAGGCCACATCTGAAGCTATTCAACCCATTCCCCACCTTCGGCCCTGCCACTACTGGTACATTAGGATGTCCCTGGCCTGTGCCTTGGTAGGAGCAGAGAAAGATATTGGGAGTGTAAAGCTGTGCATGGTGGCCCTCCCTCTTCCTCTGTCCCCCTAGTGCCAGGCTCACCCAAGTCTGAGAACAAACGCTAAGTTCATCTTCCAGAGGAGGCAGGAGGGTAGCTGCAGAGGCCCTAGCCTTGTATATACTCTCCAACGGTGAGCTTCAGGAAGTCACCGATTCCTGGAAATCCCATCTCTCATATCTCTGCCCTCCTGGAAGCCTGAGGAAGTTTCTGCTCTCTGAGTGGGAGCTGTCCTACCTATATCTGTGTCTTCAGCCCTCTAATGGTCCATAGGGAACCAGGGTTTGGGTGGGGCCAGGGTAGGTTGCAAATAAATAAGGAGTAGCCACTTGCCCTCTTGCACATACCTGCTTTTTCTTTAAAAGAGTTAAATACATTAATAGCTTATTCATCAAAATGTAGCCAGACCTATTTTTAGCACTTTGAACATGTTGACTCTTACATAAGATCCATTCAGTATATATAAACTATCCAGTAAATATTGCCTCATGAGAAGAATGGTATTTTGGTCTGTTTTGTTTCTGTGCCCTTCAGGTTCTAATTTAGGATTGGGAAGCATGTTGGCTCCATCTCCAAGTTGGTGGCTTGAAGACTGAGTGCTCTTGCTGGATCTCAGTGCCTTCGCCTTGGGGAGGGGCTTGCGCGGTGCCTGGAGGCTGTGAACATGGAACGCGAGTCACAGTGCGAGGAGGGGAGGCCGGGGACTTAGGTGCACAGCTGGCCCTTCATGCTGCGAGGAGATGGTGGCCTCTGTGTGGGACTGTTGCTCAGGACCCTATTTCCTCTTCTCACTCACCTGCTTCTGATCTGTCTCCTTCCTCACCTCCTCTGCGTCTCTTCCTTTAGCCGAGGATGGAGACCGGCATCAAGTTGTGGACCCTTTAACTGGGGGCGGGGATATGGTTGAGTGTTGGAGCCAGTGTCCTGTCGGCTCATGACTGTGGCTCCCAGGCAAGCAAGTGTCTCACACATTGGAATATGACTGATGGGATCTGGATGCGTTTGCAAGGGCAGCCATAACAACGTACCGCAGACTGGATGACTTCAGCAACGGAAATTAATTTTCTCACAGTTCTGGAGGCCAGAAGTTTGAGATCAAGGTGTGGGCAGCATTGGTTTTAGTCTGAGGCCTCTCTCCTTGGCTTGTAGAGAGCCGCCTTCCCCCTGTGTCTTCACTCTGTCTTCCTTTTCTGTGTGTCTGTGTCCAAACTTCCCCTTCTTATAACGACACCAGTCGTATTTGATTAAGGCCCACCCTAACAACCTCATTTTAACTTCATTACCTCTGTAAAAACCCTACCTTCACACGAGGTTGCATTCCAAGGTACCAGGGGTTCAGACTTCAACATGCGAATGTGCGGGGACATGTTTAGCTGTAATAGAATCCATCAGCGGATATGTCTAAATGGGCAAGATCGCCTTGGAAACTTGTGCAGAGGGTATGTGCCTTTGCCTAAGTCCCATTGAGGTATCCCAGGGACTGGTGGTGGCCCTGAAAAACAGTGTGTTTGGGGAAAGGAACTGCTTTGGGGTAGAGACAGGTCTTAATTGGACTTCGATCCTGATTCCCGTTCACAGTGAGTGCGCACGTGTTTGTGAGTGGGTGGCTGGAGACGGGGCTCATGGAGGGAGGTTTACAGTGGCCCTGCTGTGGTCCTTTCTCAGGGAGGGCTGCAACTTATGTCTCAGGAGATGGCTCAACCTCCCTCACCTCCCAAAGGCTGGGTGGGAGTTAGTAAGCGCGTATCACTTTTCTTATCAGAGTTCTGAGAGTTCAGATGAGGACAGAGGAGAGGATATTTGTCAAGGGCTCTGAACTGTGGTGGGAAGCAACACATCAGAGGGTGGATTCAGGTGACTTATGAATCTGTCAGCCACAGTCAATACAGACTCTGTGTAATGTGTGCGCACAGACATGTAGGTTATACGTGTGTGCGCGCGCGCACGTGTGTGTGTGTGAGAGAGAGAGAGAAAGGGGATGGGGACATTGAGAAGGCACAAGCCCTTGAAGAAATTAAAGATCCTTTCCTCCTTTAAGTGATACCTCACCATGCAAGCAATGGCAGCAACAAGGAGCACTGTAGGAAGATCTCCTAGTGCCAGGTTTCTCTGAACATGTGAAATCACCTCCATTCTTACCTATTTGTCCCCACGTTGTCATTCTTCTGTCGCATGAGCAGAGCCATAAAGCTGTAAGAGTAATGCCAGCTCATGGGAGCAAGTTTCCAGAGGGAGCAATGCTCTGTTTTCCTCTCCTTCCTGTTAAGGTACAGAGAGCAGAATTCCTTACAGGCCGCTAAGCATTCTCAAAGGGCTTGGCATGTCCAGACCTCCCAGTGGATGAGCCCTCTCTGCACAACACAAGCACATATGTTCATGTTAGAACAGCTAGTTGCTTTTGAATTCAAAGGATGTTCTTCGCATCCAAACACTGAGCTAAGGTGAGGTTTGCTTCATGTCAACAGCTGGGTACAAAGAAGAGGATGGGAGAAACCAAGTGTGTGGATGAGAGCCTTACATTTTCACAAAGCTTTCATCTTGAATATAACATTAACTCCTTACCTAGCTGCACATGGCTCTAAGTAGCTAGATGGCAGCTGTGCAGGTGTGTTTTTAGAAGGATGTCTGTCGGGTGTCAGTGCTGTCCTGAGCTCTCAGAGAACCACAACAGGACAGAGACTCTTTGACAGGGGCTGAGGGAGGCGTCTGAACATCTCTTTCCCTGAGCTCCCATCCTACACACAGATGCACACCGCTGGGGTAGTTCTTTACTCAGTCTGGCTCTTTTCGTCATCACCCCAGCCCTTTCTGTACCTAGTACCTTCAAGACGGAACATGGGATTTAACAGCTGGGAGAAACTCTGAGATCACTTCATTCAACCCCCTCATTTTACTCCGGAGAAATCCAAGAGTCAGTGGGGCTCAGAGACTTGTCCGTAGCCATAGAGCCAAATTCATGGCCAAGTCTCAAGTGGAGGCCAGCTCTCTTCACCCGTCATCTGGGGCTCCTCCCCTGCACGACAACTATTTGTCTTTTATTGGACATTCACCCTATCTTCATGCTTTCCTTTCACCTGTGCGTATTTGTAGAGATTCAGAAACCACTGAGGCTGGTCTGTCTCTTCTCCATCACCTCAAAATAGGTTGCTAGTGAGCCCGAGTTGTGATATAATATTAATAACAGCAGATACCTTTCTAGTGCTTACTATGTGCCAGGCACTGTGTTAAGGATCTCACTTATTTTAACTTATGTTAAGGAACTTTCCAGAAGTTGCATAGATAGCTGTGGGTAGTGGTGCCAGGATATAAACCTGGGTGGTCTTGCAGTAGATCTCATGTTTTTACCCATACCTATCTTACCTGTGGAAGGTGACAGGCAGCTAAGATGTGAAGGAACTTTGGAAACGTCCAGAAGCTGTGGTTTGGCTGTGCAGACGGTTCCCAAACCCTGGTTCGTGGTGGGAAGCATGGAATGAGCAGATACAACACCTTCAGCCCGAGTACTCCGTGGTCTGACGCACTCTGGGGCTGAATGTAAGGCAGCAGGCAAGCTTCAAGGAAAGAGTGGTGCGTGGCACTGATGGCCCTAATCACATCTGCTGACTTGTCCTGAGATTCTGCCAGAGAGATCATGCAAACTAGAGGAACCTGGAGACTGCTCAAAAATAGCTAGTTTGAGTCCTAGGACTTAAAGTTGTCATAAAGTTAAGTCCTGTATATGTAGTCTTTTGTCCCATAGAGTATAAAATTAAAGGAAAAACCTAAAAATAATTCCTCCTCTGCCTCTTTCTACCTCTAAATCCTCAGAATGTCAATCTTTTCCCAAAACCCACACTCAAACACTTCTGAAACTATACCTCTGTGTTTCACAGTTAATCTTCTAAAGAATGTTGGATAAATTTTACTTGTAAAAAAGGGCCTGTCAGTCAAAAAAAGTTGGAGACTTAATGGCTTAAAAACATGCTAAACAAAATGATTTGCCACCAGACTTATCAGGGGTCTTTGGAATGCAAATGGGCTTTGGAGGAGGAACTAATACACATACATCCCACATGCAGTGAAGAAGTGTTTCCAAGGCCTGTTTGGGAATTGCTCATGTAAAGGCAGTGATAGGAAACAAGATAGGGGCCATTTGCTCTCAGGGGAATTAGGCTATTAGGGCCTCCACATCCCAGTGACTACACTTGAACCTTCTTTCCCAAACCACCACCTACTACCCACAGCTCACTCTTAGCCACCTGTGGGACACCTGGCTGAAACCGTGAGACATCCTCCTGTAAGCCAGCTTTTTACACATATACTTGGTCTTGCTGATGACTTCTCTTTCATCTAGTCCTGGGGTGGAGCCTGGGGATGAGCAAAGCTGCAAGTCTGACCTGAACTTCAGTTAGAGCGCATGGCTCAGAGGATTCAGAGCTGTGTTCTAGGTGTTCCAGGATCCTGCTGAAGAGCTCCCAGGGCTGCTGCAGGTGGTGCTCACCACTGTACTTTAATCTCTTTTCTGTGTCCAGGTACTAGGTCAGTTTCTTCTGCAAAGACGATTCCATTGCTAAAACAAAATCTGAAAGCTGCCAGTTTAGTTTGACACCCTTATTTAATAGCTGAGACAAATTAAGCCTCCAGGGACCTATGCAGGATCACATGAATCCTTGGAGGCAACAGAGCCAGGACGAGAACCCAGCTTCCCATTTCCCAGGGTTCGTGGGTCTTCCCTCTATGTGGTGCTGACTCTTGGCAAACTCGCAGGGCCAAGGTGCAAGGCCTTAAACTGTGGTTTTCAAATTTTGCTGTGTAGCACAACCACCCAGGGTGCATTCTAAAGATTAAAGAGCCATCCACCTTGAAGGACCAGGACTATGCAGGACACGCTCATTGCTGTTACCTGGGAAAGATGCTTCATATTCTAAGCTCTGGATGGAGTGTTCTTTCTGCACTGCTGATCCTGGAGCCCTGAGAGTCTTTGCCTGTTCTTGGTGCCTTTGAATTTGCACCGTCTCTTGATAGGGCAGGAAGTGCAATTTCTCTGGGTGAAGCCCACATATCTAATTAACTGGCCACACCTTGAATTCTCAAAGCCCAATACAACTGCCTACTGTTGTAGACAAAAAGCGAGGGTAGAAACAGAAATTCCTGGAACCACAGAGGCCACGCCAGGTAGGTTTATTTAACGGGAAGATCCCTGGCTGTCTCCAGAGATTATGATTCAGGAAGTCGGGGGTACAGGCCAGGAATCTGCATTTTTAATACCACACCCTCTCCCCCCCGACCCTATGTGGTTTTGATGCAGTTCATCCTTGGACTACACTTGATGAAATGCTGACATACATCATAAAGACCCCAAATTGCTTAATTACAGGAATCATTCAAACACCCACGTGCTAGGATATGAGGAACTCCAGTCCATGATGGTCCAAGTGGACTAGAGAAAGAAGCAAGGTGTTTTAATTTAATGTGGGCAACATGTCACAGCGATGTCATTTTGATGATCATTTTAAAAAGTATTTATTGAGCATCGCTTTTAGGTACCACTGCAAGCACTACACTGCACCAGTGATCTATACAGATGTGATTCCTGCCTTCTGGCAACTTACAGTCCTGGAATGAGGAGATGAGGAAGTGAAGTAGCACTGCAGTGGAATGCTAGATGATGACACAGTGCATGGGACGATTGAGATCTCGGAGTTTTGTTGGTTTTATCAGGAGGGAGCATCTGGCTTCACCTAGTGCCACCTGCAGTCAGATACATCGGTTTGGGGACCCATGAGAGCTACATGGTCCCCAGAGCCACTTGGCTCCCTGGATGCCTTCTCTCCCCCTCACCTTTTGCCCCCATGTAGGGAGCATTTAGTGTGCAAAGTTCTTTATGATTCTTAGCTCATTTAACCCTTTAACAACCTCATCAGAGGAGTTTAGTATTGTTTCTACTTTGCACACAAGGAAACAGAGGCTCAGAGAGACTAAATAAGTTAACTCAACTCAGGGCCTCGATCCAGGTCAGTTTGACTCCACGGCCCACTTTTATTCCCTTTGATTCCTACAACTGGAAAGATGGGGCAACATCCTGTCTCTTGCCTCCCAGTTAGAAAGAATGCAAGACTATAGAATTCTTGAAGTGTATCACCAAGAAATATAACATGGCTTTTGAATGAGTGGGAGGCAAAAATGACATTGACAAATAATAGGATTTACATGAAGTTTTGATTTGTTTAGAGAGAGACTGTAAACCTTTTACCGTTGTTGACTCATTTGGAAATTTGACTTCCAAAGGAGAAAATGCAAAGTAGTTTTCATAACCCAGCCCTCCTTTCTCAGATCTGAAGAGGGAAATAATATGGTAGGTGATTGAAAGTCTAGAGTGGCTTATATTGAGTGCTGCCTAATGGCAGGGACGGGGACAGACTAGGTGAAATTTGCATGGGCCTTCTGGTCACAGGATTCTTTCATTCAGCGAGTTCCAGCTCTCAGTACATAAGGGGTGCCAAGAACCCAGTGTTTTGGAGATACCATGCAACCAACTTGTAATGTTCCCAAGTACAACATCAGAAAAACCAACTGTTGCCTCCAAACACCCTTCTTAATGCAGATGGAGTTTCCTGTGAATCCTGGAAAGGGGCCCTTGGGTGGGAAGTGGAAAAAGGAAGACAACCCCAAATTTTAGCAGATCCCAGGGCTGGTATCTGTACCAACATGAAATAATTTCTAGAAATAAAATCCTGGCTATTGGTGTGACATCTTTTCCCAGGCTCTCATCCTAGGCTTTCTTTCATGCTGATGGCAGCAGTCAGTGGGGGTTTCCTCTCTCCACTCAGCATCTAAAGGACATCACCCTTAACTCTGGAACTAGCCTGTTTCTTTCCTTATGTCAGCAGCTTAGGGGAAGGCCATTGTCACCTCATCTCTCTCTTGAAGCATATCTAACTTTTCCAAATAGCAAATTCTGTCTCTTTTAGCATATGACTTCCAGATGTGAGAAGCAATGGCCAGTGGAATTTTATTGCCCCCAAACTGTGGTTCTGGGCCACATATTTCTGACTTGAAGGTAATTTGGAATATAAACATTGCAAGACTTGTACTGGAATTAATTAAAGCCACCCTGTGTTCTCCAAGGCCTGCAAGCCTGCAATTAACTGTTTACATTAACACCAAGCCAGGCAGATCAACTGGGGTGTGCATAAATCCTTTATCACTTTCTCCTTTTACCTTCAGAAAAAAAAAGGAAATTAGACCCAAGCTGACCCGTTTCCCTAGGGGTGGTCAGTCCCAACATAAGAAGAGGTTTCTTAAGCCAACCCCTCTCTACCAAAGCAAACAGAAGAGGGACTATGCATGGGCATCACATGTTCACCTGGAATTAATGACGAATTAATGACAGGCATGAACCTCTTAACTGCTGTATAGACATCAGAAGCTTGTTTAACTAGGAATGCAAGTATGCACATAGGAAGGGAGGGTCATGTCCATGGTAGGCCTGCAGAGAAAGCCATGGTATCTAGTATGTGACTGATAAAACTAGAAACCAGTTTTGACAATAACTTTTTAGCTTCAGGATGGTGTTGAAAAGTGTGATGAAAGTTTTGTGAATGAATAGTGGTGATGGTGCATAACTATGTGAATGTAAATAAAAAGGCAGTGTGGTCAGGCTGTAAAGGTTCTTTGAGATGATGTAAACTACAAGAGTCCCTAGAATATTCCCCACTCCCCTCCCCGCAAGTAATGTAAGAGGATGGAGCTGTGGCTCTCTGGGAGCAGTTCCACACAGAGCCAGGGTGCCTCAAGGGCATATATGGAAAATACCAGGAATCCAGACACCTGGGTCAAGCCAATCCCTCATATCCCCTCTATATCTTGAGTGGTGACTCATAACCAGGAGCATTAAGAAAAGCTGAATGAGTGCTTACCTGCATTCATTGTGGACTACAGCCATTAGAAGAGATTCTGGAGGTCATCTAGGTTAGCCCGACTCCTAAAAGAGGAAAGGTCTTAGAAATTCTTCTGCGTTGTGGTGGGGTGGGTGTGTGGCTGTGGGAGCACGCACTAGCTATTCTACTGTCCCAATACTCTAATTATTGCAAATTCCTCCTAATATAAAAAAAAATTCCCATAACCTATTTATTGGTCCTCATTCTGCTCTCTCATATTATACAGAATAAAGTGCCAATTCCTCTTGCAATAGTATTTTTAGAATTTGAAAATGAGTTTGAACTTCTTGTTCCTGCCTAAACTTCCTCTGATTGTCCTTAGTCCCTTTAAATTCTCCTCATATGATGGCTTCTAGACCCATCACTTTCCTGGGCAACTTCCTTTAGCCTCACGCAATTGTTCAGTGTGATACCCAGAACTAAACACGATACTAACAGTGGTCTAGTCAGAGAAGGGGTCTATGAATTTTAGTATCTGTTCTGTTTGATCGCCATACGTTCAACACTGTAGTTCAATGTTATTTTTTAACTATCATATGATATTCTTGCTTTTAAAAAAAGCTTATGGTTTTATACACACACACACACACACATGCGCACGTGCACACACAAACACACACACACACACACACACACAAACACACATATATATATATAGCTGTTGAGCAAGGGCTCCTCAATCTTAAAGGGGCAGGTAAATTATTTAACCTAAACCCAGAAATTACCATAAACCTTATTATTATTTATTATGTTGAATCAGTCTATTTAATATTGAGATACAGAATTCCAATTTTCTGACCCACTCTCTTTCCCTATCTTCAAGTGTCTCTACATCTCTGTCTGAGTTATAACTCTACATATCACAGTTTGATAGAAATGTTGTACAAGATTGGACAAGGGAGCACAGAAACCACCTTTTTAGCTTGCAGCAAGCAATTGATCAAAGTTTTGTGGGTGTGATAAAGCAGCTCTGAATCCACTTAACTCCCATCACCCAGCTCATGGTCTCCACTCTGTTCCAGGGATTGATAGGGCCTCTGCTCAATTGGTGGGTTAAATGCATCAGTTACTGTCTCAGTCAGGGCAGGCTGAAAGGGGGGCGTGGTCCTTGACATGCGGGTGGTGGATGCCCGGTACATTCCAGTACATTCTGTGGGGTGAGCTAATCAGTGAAGATACTGGCCATCCCAAACCACTTTCTAGGTGATAATTCAGACTTTACTTCACCCACCACCCAAAAAGACTTTCTTTCTTCAAAACTGCTCACAAAGTAAAGTGGTAAAGTAGGGGCTTTGAGTTTTAATTTCTCCTAGTGCCCTCTGATAGGAACCAACCTCAGAGGTCTTTGGAAGGAGAAATAACTGATATGCAGGGCCTAGAAAGTCTCCCCCCCAAAAAAAAGGATCACCTATATAATCAGCGAGGACAAACTAAATGACAGTTTGGGATGTTTTAGTTGATTGGTTCATTTAGAACATTGAGTCCGAGTGGATTTTCCTGACTGAAGAGAAGTGGAGGCCTTGCCCTCCGATGAGAAATGTGCTTACTCGCTCCCTCCCTCAGGAGATGAGTCTGTCAGCTAAGAGCGAAGAGGACCCAGGAGGGCCCTTCCTGGTACAGTGGCATTAGCAGGTTGGTCAAAACTAAATCAGGCAGAGAGCTAAGGAAACCAGACTTTCAACCCAAAAAGCTTTTATTGCCCTTTATCTATGGACACTTTTTCAATTAAGGAGCCTCCCCTGAGATGATCCATCGCCTCGCTGTCTGAGCAGGAAATAATCACCATCAGAGCAACTCCATCACATGCCATGCATCTCATGGTCGGGGAAGACTAAGGAGAAAATCACCCCCCTACTTGTGGCAGCTCTATGGGCACAGGACGCCAGCTTTGGATGCTGTCAGTCTTTCGGGAGGGCTCGGCCCTTCCTCTGTTTCCCTCTCCTTTCTTCCCTATCCTCCCCCTTCTAGGTTTCTTTGGGGCTGGCGGGCATATTTTTGCACCCTGTCACTGTTAGGAGATTTAAGCACATTACCTGCTCTCTCTAAAGAGCCCACAATCTCTCTAGGCTGGGAGCCCCCACTTTCTTTATTCTTGGAACTAGCAGGGCTGCTCATATATTCAGCCTAGGAATGTGATCCAACAGGAGTTACCTACCGCAGGATCGAATTTTTATTTTACTGAGTGTTTTTTGGAGTTCAAAGTTCCCCATGTCCCTGGTTTGGTATTTTAAAATGAATACTTCAAATGTACATTTTATTGAACCATAATGTCTATATGGCAAAATGCAAAACATGTAAGTATGCAGTATAGCTTGATGAGTGTTCACTGAATCAACACCCATGTGTAGCCAGTGCCCAGATCAAGAAACAGAACCGTATTTGTATCCCGGTGTCCCCTTCTAGTCACTGCCCCCATCTCCTATAACCCCTATTCTGACTTCTAACTGTGTCTATCGGTTTTGTCCCTTTTTTGTACTTTATATCAATGGAGTCATACAGTATTTTTTGGTCTAACCTTCTTCATTTTAAATTATTTTTTTGTGAGATTAATTCATGCTTTAGCCTGTAGTTGTTTGTTCATGGTCATTGCTGTATAGTATTCCATCATGTGAATAGACCACAGTGTATTTATCTGCTCTATGGTGGACATTTAGTTGGTCTTTTAAAATAGTAAACATATGCATGTACTTCAGCTGAGTATAATTTCTGAGAGTAAATACTGAGTCATCAAGTATGTGTATGCTCAGTTATATTATTGCCAGTTTTGCAACATGGTTGTACCACTATGAATTTTTTCTAAGGTACAAAAACCTAAAAACAATTCCCTTTGATGGATATAAGGAGAAAGGACACATCCTTCCTTATCGCTCTCAAACTTTTCCCAACCCCTTCTTTTGCATTGATAATTTTTCACAAAGTGTGTTATTGGGATGCCAGATGTTTAAACAGATGAACAGAGTGGTCATCTTTTCCTTATTTATCTGGGGGATTTGGGCAAGAATGAATCCCTGCCCCTCCTTGATGGATATCATCTGCACCTGTCTGCTTTCCTTTTGTGCCAATAATTGGGGAGCAAGAGAGAAATGAGTGTTTACTTAAGATTGAATTTATGACAAGGGACCAGCCTCCATCAGCGAGACTGATGAATGCCCAGGTGAGCATGCCACAGACTTGTGGGTTTTCCTTTCAGCTTCCCACCTTTCATGAAGTGCTGTCAATGTGTTTGACTTATGAGGGGAAAGAATGGACTCTAGCAGTCCTTTACGAGACTGGCAATTTTCAATAAGGAAAGAATTGAAGGCAGCCCTTTATGCTCCTGTGCCTAGCATGGAGCTGCAGGTGTACTTCAGTCATCCCCCAACCTCCTGAGAAGGGCTCGTGGGGAGGGCCGTGAAAGGGAAGAAAAAATCTATTGAGCAAATTATTAGGTTCTGGGCATTATTTCAGGCATGTGGATACAGTCGACTGAGCAAATAAATGAATGAGTGATTAGTTTTAAAACACAATTAAAAGAACATTTGCTCACTTCTCCATCACAGAAATCATCTGAGGTTTTACTGAGATATGAGATTTTACTTAGATCTAGGGGTAAGAGTGCTCTAAGAATACATATCTTTTTGGCCAAAGTCCCTTAATGTTCCCTAACCCTGGAAATCTGTTCTCATCAGGCAAAAGGACAATAGCAACAACAGAAAGATCAGTGTTACAGTTCTTTGCGTAAGAGATTCTCCTGACCTCTCCTGAACCAGGTCTGAGGATGAGAATAATCACAAGCTGTTGACAGAGGACAGGGCCTTAGTGGATAGAGAGCAGGTGACGAGGGGCCTGTGCTCCAACTGAGGAGGCCACCACTGAGAGAACTGGGTCTGGGCCTGTTTAACTTCCACTAACCTGGTTCAAGACCCCCAAACTGGACACATCCAGAAAGATGGCCAGTCAGAGCAGTTAAGAGCAATGGGCTCCAGTATCAAATCCCAGCTTTGCCACGTCTTAGCTGTATGACCTTGAGAAAGTGCCTGTGTTCCTCTGAGACCTCAATTTATTCATCTATGAAACGGAGGCAATCATACCTATGCCATCAGGTTGTTGTAAGGATTAAATCGATCGGTGATATAATGGACAGAGAGTGTGGTAGACATTCAGAAATGTCGACTATTATTGTTGTAGGAGAAAACATCTATCAGGTACCTACTACAGGACATACTTTGGGTATCTGCTTCATGTACAAGCCAAGACAGTGCTGACACAGTGCTCAGTTAGGACTGGTCATTATGGTGAGGAAAGCCCTCTATGATGTGCCAGGTTTGGGCTGAGGCATGGCTGGAGTAGCATCTATATGGTCAGATCCCGAGACCCCCAGGCCAAAAAGAGACATCCCAAACTACTTGTTAATGCCTAAATGCCATCAACTCATCAGTTCACCAACAAAAAATGGCCAAGTATCCACACTAAGTCAAGGCTGTGCTTGCAACCTGCGTGACTGCGCATGTATGCAGGCTATAAAGAGAGCTGGTTTGCCAGTGGAGAGAAATGCATGCACACATAAAAAGATGACCAAGTGATTCAGGGAAGAAGGTGGCCACCACCAACTGAATGTCGGTGAATTTTGAGCGTTAACTGAGATTGTATATGCTTAGCGCCTGAAACACGAAAGGAAATCATTACCGCATACCCACTAGGGTGACTATCAAAACAAATACAAAACAAAACAGAAATAGAAAATAACAAGTTTGGGTGAGGATGTGGAGAAATTGGAACTCTGTGCACTGTTGATGGGAATGTAAAATGGTGCAGCCCCTATAGAAAACAGTATGGCAATTCCTCAAAAATTTAAAATAGAACTACCATATGATCTAGCAGTTCTACTTCTCCATATATATCCCAAAGAATTGGAACTATCCAAAGAGATATTTTTACATCCATATTCATAGAAGCATTATTCACAGTAGCCAAAAGGTGGAAGCAACCAAAGTGTCCACCACTGGATGAATGGATGGACAAAAATATAGTCTATTCATACAATGGAATATAATTTAGCATTAAAACGGAAGGAAATTCTGACATGATACAACATGGAAGTATCGTGAGGACATTATGCTAAATGAAATGAGCCAGTCACAAAAAGACAAATGCTATATGATTTCACTCATATGAGGCATCTGGAGTGGTTAAAGTCACAGAGACAGAAAGTACAAGGGTGGTTGCCAGGGGCTTGGAGGGGAGAAAAAGAGGGGAGCTGCTATTTAAGGGGCACAGAGTTTGTTTTGCAAAATTAAAAGCGTCTAGATATTGACTACACAACAATGTGAATGTACTTAAACGCCACTGTACACTCAAAATGGTTAAGACGGTAAACTTTTTATTTATGTGTATTTTACTATAATTAAAAAAAATTTTAAAAGGAACTCAAAAATAAATATTTGCTGTATCCGAATCTGGCTTGGAGTGTGTGATCACCATAGGCCAGGAACGTCGGGAGGGTCTGGCTGGTGATTAGATTTAGGGAGAGAGAAGAGAGGCAGATTCTGGAGGGGACGGCTGCTATTCCTCAGGCCCCTTGCTCTCTGAGTCTAGGCAGAAAGGAGATTTCAGGAGAGCAGAGAAAAAAACACGATCGCCTTGCATAATTAAACTGAAACCAGCCCTGAGAGAGGTGATAACTCAGTGACTTGAACTCATTCTAAGAAATAAATAACAGACCTCACGGTGTAATTAGCAGGAGAAGCTCAGGAAGGCTGAGGCTTGAGGAAATGTGCCATCTACACAAGCTATAGAGGCGGGAAGTAGATGGCAGTGGGGTTGGGGATCCCAAGATACATTTGAAAGATTGCTTGGGGTTGGGAGTGATGCTGATGGCGAGAAGTGGCTTGGTTATAATTGACTAATGGTCGGGAAAGTACACAGTTGTTCTAGCCTAATTGACCTTCTCCAAGGAGTTGTCCTTAGGCCTCTTAGTTAAGTCTTTCTCCTTCCAAAGTTGGAACCCTACAATCAGAAAAGGTTTTGTTAGAACTGTGAAGTGTAAGTACAGACCTGACAGGTTGCTGAAAGTCAGAGGAGACATCTTACTCTGCAGAAGCTTAAACAATGACTTCCAGACAGGTGACAATGGATAATTCTCTTAACCACATAAACTGGCCCTGTTGAGCCACAGCCCGGCACTAAATCCTTAGGCAAAATCACTTTCAATGGCAAGCAGCTTCCTTCCAGGAAGAAGATCGAGGGCAGACAGACCCAATGATATTGGGATAAATCACTCTTCATTCTCAGGGCCGTAGCACAAGCCAAAGAGAGGCACCATTTGTCCATCCTTCCACCAACCAGCCACCATTCTTCAAGTGCTTTCTCCGTGTCGGGCACTGTGCTGGACACTGGCCACACAGTCTGTGGGAACATGGCTCCTACCTTCATGGGGCTCATGGTCTGGTGAAGTCTTTGCTGAGGGTCCCAGAAAAGAGAGGAATCAGGATGGCTGCCTGGACGTAGGTGGGACACGTGGCTTAGTTTACAGATTCCCATGGCAGGTGGGCACTCATGCAACCATATCTAGCACAGTGCCTGGCAGGAGGTGCATGCTAAAAGGAAGAGAGATGGAGAGAATAGAAGAAAGCAGGGAGGGAAGGGAGAAGAAAGAGGGGCAGGCTGGTCTACTCCTCTAAGTCTACTCAGGAGCAAGGACTGCAAAATTCTTTTTCTTTTCTTTTTTAATCGCCTACAGCACCTGGTCTCCCTAGGTGTTCTCCCATCCAAGTACTAACCAGGCCCAACCCTGCTTAGCTTCCAAGATCAGAGGAGATCGGGCACATTCAGGGTGGCATGGCCGTAGGCAAGAAATTCAGAATTGAGCTTTTTTTTTTCCCTAACAGTGGTGATGTCTTCCAGAGGACTAATTTTAAATCTCCAGAGGTGTGCTTAGAAATCTTTTATACCAGCTCTTTGCTGGGAACAGGCTTCACAAGCCCTCTCCTTGAGAAAAGAAGTATGCTTAACCTGTGGTGTCTCATCAACTCTGTAACCTGTCCTGGCTAAGCAGGGTCCCTGTGGATCACTGAAACCTCATAGGCTCCCTACCCTCGCCGCAGCAGCCATAAACTGTGCAGGAGTGGACCACAATCCCACCGGCAGTCTAGGACGCTGATAGCCCTCTTCCTCGGCCCCAGAGCCCTGACACCCGTCGTGCCTTGCACTCTCTCGATCCTTGGAGAGAGGGCCTGGCAGAACCGGTTGGCTAGACTCCGGGGTCCTGTGCTGGACAGAGAGGTGCGCCTCGGGTGTGGGGGCGCAGCTGCTGCCCATTTCTCAGGGTCTCAACACAGACCCGCACATCCTTCCAAACGCAGGCGTCCCCTTCTACTCATCAGGTGCTCTTCAGACATTTTCTTTACTCTTTGGTTTGTTCTTGCTATGAACTTTAACCTCATCTGACACATCTATAAATGTTGGGGGCTCGCAGCATTCCCTGAGACGGCTGGCAGGGAAGGGTGTTCGATGGGAAGGGGCCAGATCCTGAGATAATTCAGCTAGGCACCCCTTACATGGAGAGTCCACCAGATATTCCAGTTCCTTGTGCTTGTGTCCTCTGGACATTCAGGAAGAATACAACTGCTTCCCAGGGCGAGGGAAGCCCCAGGAGCTATTCTGGTCTCAGCGCAGCCCCTGTCCCCTAAAGCGCCAGTCCCCTTGGCACTTTGTTGCAGGGTGGTCTCCTCACTCTGTTATTGCATATTTCCTTTCCCTTCTCAGACAACAGCCTCTCTGGGGATTCAACTTCTCACTGACCCAGTGCTCAAGCCACTGGATGTGTCCCCTGCCTGAAGACAAGCCGCATTGTTACTGACTCCTGGGCCCCTGGCTCCAAACTGAGCAGAAAAATCGGATTCCCAGGTGTTAGTGCCTGCACTCAAATCCTGGACTCCGGGTCCTGTGGGATCCAACCTCCCTCTTCCCTGCCCTCCAGCCTTGACCTTATTCCAGGCAGCCAGGGCAGCCCGTGGCTGCACCCTCTATGGCTGTGTGTTGGCCTTGCTTTCATTTATTTACCATGCATTTGTTAAATATATATTTCTTAGTAAAAAAGAAAAGAAACACCATATCCTATTGCATCAGGCACTCTGTATGCACTCAGATGAGGAAATATACACAAAGCATTAAATGGCAATTATTGTAATTAGTGGCGTTTACATGCGATCACCCTCGGGCCCCACTCTTCCAGTTGCCGTGCCTGTGGCATTCATGGACACTGTAAGGGACAAAGGGGCGAGAGACAGGGTTCTGGTTCCCTGGGCTTTTTTCTCTCCTGGGGGTGTGGGGTGTTCTGATCTCTCCCTCTCTCTGGGTTGCCATCACTTCCCTCCGAGGCTGCCTTTTTCTGTGACCCACCATCCAGACACAGTTCCCCTTGAGAGAAATACTCTAATAAATAAGCACATCTCTGAGGTTTGCAGCCTCAGTCAGGCATTTAGACGAGGACAGGGAGGCGCAGGAGCAGAGGACAAGAAGAACGGTGTCCCCACAGTGCTTGCAGACCTTAGTTCTTCTGTACCCTCATGCTCTCCCTTCCCCCACTGGTGGCTCAGAGACAGTCACAGGTCCTGGATGAGTCAGATATGCTAGATCCCCCTACGACCCGTGGATCAGAGGAAGGGCTTCCGTGGCCAGGAAGATGGTAGCAGCAGCTGTTTAAGGCTACAGAGGACCGAGGCTGCAGCCCATAATCACGTATTTACATTACAGTTGCTGCACTGCTGAAAATTAAAGGTATGTGAGGCCACAGCCTCATCCTCCAGCCAACATAGGCCTGTCCACTTGGGCTCAGCTATCACCAGCTGCTCTGGCTGTTGGCTACAGCCCCGTTGACTCATCAAATCCTCCCACCTTTCCTGGAGAACCTCCTTCTAGCTTCCAGAGGTGTGATGGGGAAAGAAGCTGGTGCCTGTACTAACCTTGGCCACTCCTTTGTCCCCTGGATATGACAGGACAGATTCTGCCTTCTGTCCCCCAGCTAAGGTGATATATCTGTAGAATTTTATTACCAGCAAATTACGGTAACCTGAGTCAGGCCCTTAGGCTCCTCATCTGTAAAATGGGGACTTACACCCATCTCATAAGACAGATGAGATGATTAAATACCATACTGCTTAGCCTTGCGTTAATGTTAACTAATTAGTTCATTAATTCTGGTGATTCAATATCTATAGAGCACCTGCTAGGTATCAGACATGAACTGCTCTAGGTTCTAGGGATAAAGCAGTAAGACGGAGCTTACATTTGGTGGGATATGTGAGTTTGGCGGGCGGTGGAGGGAATGATGAAGCAAGTAAACAGGTAAATAAACAAGGTTATTTCAGATAGTAATATGTGTTATGAAGGAATTAAAATAATACGGAATGGGAGCTGGGGGCTCTTTGAGAAGGTGACGTTTGAGTCTGGACCGTGTCGTGACCTGGGGGAACAGTGTTCTCGGTAGAAGGAACAGCTGGAGTAAAGTCCCTGAGGAAAGCACGAACAAAGTCAGGTTATGTTGTGATAGGAACTGGTTCCTGCCGCAAAGGAAGAGTGCTGATCAAGTTTGCATTAAATCCTGCGGGAACGTGGGCAGGTACACTTAGAGAATCTTCCACCTGTGAGTGACTGACTAGCTTTGTGTCCCGGGTCGGTGTCTCGGATTGTCCAGAGCTGTCTTAAGAACTCTACTTAATCTGTACTTTTGGTTCATTGAGTGGCCTTACGCTTGTGTGTGCATATTGTTGACCTTTGCAAGTCATTTTCCATACAAATGTGCCTTTTCTGGGGATGAAAAAACAGCAGTGCGTGAGAACCTGGGAGGGTCACACTTGCTCATGAGGTGAAGCCTAGGTGGATCTCAGGTGGTTCTGGAGCCACCCCAGATTAAGGCGTCTATTTTTAAGTAGCCACAGTTTTTTTAAACACAGGCGCTGGAGAGCTGACCGGGGGGCAGGGAAGGGGCCAGCATGTCAAGTCCAGGAATTGTGTGTTCCCACCCCTGTGTGGAGCCCCTGTGGCCCCTGACAGTCGTGAAATCCCTTGTGCACATGGAGCTGTACAGTCTAGAACCACCTGCACCATGTCATCTGAGCTCAGAACAAGTCTGTGAGAGGCAAGAGAGGGATCATCATCTCCATTTCAAAGATGAGAAAAGTGAGGTTCGATACCTTTGTAGGCTGTCCAAGGTAGAGAGGGGACCCGCATTCAGGAATTCCTCTCTTCCCGCTCCCTTCTTTCCTTCTTGCCCTCCAGACCACTAACTGGAGCCCAGGCTTACCATGCAGTATTGCACAGTGGTTAAGAGTGTGCCGTTGTTGGTGCCAGCCAGCTAGCCTGGGCTCAGACCTCCGCGCTGTCATGTAGCCAGCTGTATGAGTGTCTGTCTCCTGAAGTAATTGAGAAAGTGGGTGTCTACAAATAAGATACTCAGAGCAGTGCTTGACGCATAGCAAATGCGGTACCTGCCTGTATCATTATGTGCCAGGCTTCCCCTTCGCCTGCGCCACGCTGTCCATCATGCGACGGTTTGTTTGAAGGGCCTCGCCACGTTCCCCCAACTTTGTTCCAACACTTTGCTTTCTTCATTCTTGCCATTTATCTACCTGTCTCTGTGGTTGTCCTCAAGTCCTCTGCTTTCATCCACCCCGCTTCCTCGCCCCTTCTCTGCATACATGCAACAGACAGTCAGACATTTACAGCTGCAGCTCTTTTTCAAGCAGACCTTGCTCCGTCTTTCTCAGCCTGGTAAATAACTACTCTAAATAAATTGGAAGTTTAGAGGTTGTTCTTTAAGCTCATGATCCAGAAAATTAAAAAGCACCTGAGCAGCCTTCATTGGCAGCAAAGTTGTTGGGCTCTGCAATCTACCCAGCCAGGTAGATTTCTGCTCACCACCTTCCGCTTCCTCTCGGCAAAGACTCTGGGGAGGCGTCCAGGTTTCTTCGCTTTAGATAAGAGGAAAGGAACGACAGAATCTGGGGATAGTGGGGCAGGGAGTAACTGGGTGCCATGGGCAGATGGAGAGTGGGCCATTCAGAACAGGATCTCATTGAAACCATGCTGGAGGAAGGATCACAGGCAGGCCACAGCCCCACCCACCGACCCTCCGGTGCACGCCCTGCCCCACCCGCTACAACTCTGCAGTGCTGAACATTCTGCCCTGAACTTACCCCCTCTCCAATCCTCTATGGACCAGACTCTGCTAAGTGATAATCAGCTTACCTCACAAGGTACTGTCTAGTGACTTGTCATGCTTCCCTTTCCTAGGTTGTATCTTAGCAACAGGGACTTTGGGGAAAGGGCGGTACTTCAGGCACTCTAACACAGGTCGGAGGTCACGGAGGGTACTGTAGCGAGTCAGGGCGGGAAGTCAGTGTTGGTAAGTTCCTGGAGGCCCCCTTAGACTATCTCTCGGGGCCAGGGGCTGAGGTGGGGGACCTTCTGTCTTGATTGGAGACCAGAACCTCCCCCTGTTTTCAGCAGAGACAGATGGGGGAAGGGTTGGAGTGGGATAGCGGTGGTAAGGGAAGGGATTGAGCAAATGAAATCGGAGGCCGGAGTGGTCACCCTTTCCATTTCTCTGGTGAATCTGGGTTGTGCAGTCTGGACATCTCCACTTGAGAACAAGCCAGTTGGCACTCTGTGTAACCCAAATGTCCCGAGAATTGTCAGCCCTCCCCTTCAAGTCTAAAATCATGAAATGCGAGTCCCAGCTCTGATGCTTAAAAGTGACTGTCGCCTCAGTTTCCCTCAGCAGAGCAGCTGAGGGGGCTGTCACTCCAGGACCTCCATGTACCTTGCATAAGATGTGAAAACACCTCACAGGACAGTGGACGCCTAGAGGAGACTGACAAGTGTTTAGTTCTTTATTCATTTTGCTTTTTGGAGGTTTTTTTTTCATGTTTCGTGTTTTTATCTCAATGGCCATGAAGGCAATAGCTGATACCTTATTGCTCACCAGCCCTACTCCACGGCATCTGAGCACGTACCTGGATGACATGCTGGATTTGCCCCCATTTTGCCCCAGACAGTTTCATTAGTTCATGAGGAGCACCTCCCCACCATCCTGCCACTCAGAGGCACTCAGGCCCTGGCCACCCAGGAGAGAATGCTCCCTGCAGCCTGCACCTGTTGGAGAAGGAGCGTTGCCAGGATCCCAATGCTTTCAGCTGCTTTTCTGCTCTGCTTTCCTGTTTGAAGCAGGAAATAGGTCAGACTTGTGTTAGACTTCAGAGATCATTAAAAATATGAAAAGGAAATAAACAGGCCTCCATAAATCAGCTCCCTGATGGGCCTGCCTGGCAGGGTGCTGGAGGAGGTGGTGGCACTGGGTCTGGGGAGCCAAACTGGATCTCTGCTCGGTCTGCCCGTCTTTGCCCTAAGCTCCATCTGATGAACCCAGTGAAGAAAAGCTGTTAGCACCCATAAAACTCCCGGATAGCACACTAGGCACTCTTATATGAGATATTTTCTCTTCACCACAGCCTATGGGGAGGGAACTATCATCTCCAATTTTATAGATGAGAAAACTGAGGCTCAGAGAGGTTAAGTGATGGACCCAGGGTCACACAGTTTGAAACGTAGGTCTGTTTCCAAAGCGCCCCTGGGTGCAGACTCTTTCCCTAGAGCTTTGTCATCTGAGAGTCCTCTGCAGTGCCCTGAAGGCAAGGAAGTGTACCACCCTGCTCCGGCTCCCCTCTCCCCCGCTCTCCGTGCCACCTGGTGTCCAGAGGCACCCACCCTCACCATACAGCTCTTCCTAAGCAACCGCTACCCACCGCTAATGCTGTCTAGTATCCAGTTCTGTTTCCCCCTAAGCTCCTCTCACATTGGAATTTATCCACTCAAATCCCTGCTACAGTAGAGTATTTGGTCACAAAATGGAAGATTAGTTCACTAATAGGGTACTTTTTAGGCAATATTTGTTTCAACAGAGGACTCTTAGAGACAATTCCTACAAGTAATTCTCTGATGGTTGAATTATTTTTTTCTTTTTCGGGCTCATGGTATAGGGTTTATTGGAAAGACGATAGGCTTAGAGTCAGACAGATACAAAATCCTGATACTCTCTAGTTGTGTGAACTTGGGTGAATTACACAAACTCTCCAGGCTCTCGCTGTATTATTTGTAACACAGGGATTAAGTAAAATTATGCACATAAAACACACAGCACAGAATCTGGCACCCAGAGAGACTCTCAGTAAACATTAGTTTCACTTTCATCCCGTCTGAGGGCAAGCAGGTTTTTTCCTGCTTTCCTGCAAGTCATATAATAGCTGCCAACTTTACTTATGCATACTCTGGCCAAGTGTGGGTTATGGTATGGCATTGCCCTCAAGATCTTACGGAAGGTCACTCAGGCCACTGGCTCTATGGGTGGCAGAAGGCTTTCTCTAAGCTAGGGAGGGAGAAGGGGACTGAAGTAGGACTTTCTTCAGACCACTTGCCCCCACTGCATCTGCTGCTGGCTTTTCCCAAGGGGTCTTGCCCATGTTCACCACAGACGTCCAGCTTGCTTGCACCCTCTGCTGGTCATTGTCAGGGAAGGCCACGTGAGGGGCTCTGGGGGCAGGGACTGGGGATTCAGGCCTCACCCACATTTCAGGAGGAATGTTTTTATTCTTTATTATTAATTTTTTAAGAAGACGGAAGGACTAAAAAAAGGCAAGGAGAGAGAAAAAGAAAAAGAAGGATAAGAGAGAAGGAGGAGGAGAAGGGAAGTGGGGGGATTTGTTAAGGTGACATGGGGTATATGATCTGGCCTTCCTTCAGAGGGAACACTGATCTCATGTTCCTTAAATATCACCTGGAGATCATGTTAAAACTGCAATTAAAAAGATTAGTGCATATTCTAGGACTTTAATCTGATTAAATAAGTCCGGACTAGGGCCCAGGGATCTGCGTTTTGATAAACTCTAGCAGTTTTGATGCAGATATTTGGAGACCACACTTTGAGAAGCATTAAACCTTCAACGGGGCCTCTGAGATGCTGGTTTCTCAAAACAAAACAAAAAACAGACTCCTTTCCCTGGAAAAGGCAAGTTCTTGGTCTCACTGCAGGTTGCCTGGACACCCAGCTCAGTAGACGGGTCTCCCCACTGCCCTTAGACCACAGGAACTATTTCCCACAAATTTAATCAGCCATGACTCCTACCACTGAGCTCCCCTCATTCCATGTCTCCCTTTGCAACTCTCAATGTTGTTCTTGGCCTTGAGGGCCCAGCCCATATTTCAGCCACTTCCCAAGGCCTGGTTACATGAATCAGCCTACTGGATTTACTGCCTAGAACACAGCTCAGTGTGATACTTCATTGATCTCTTCTTGTTTCATGTCACTCAGAATGGCTCATGGCTAGAAGGTACCTGAAAGATGATCTAGTCTAATTGTCCTTAAGCAAGAGTGTGCATCAACAACTTCTCAGGAAGCTTTCTAAAAATATATAAGGCCAAGCTTCAGAAGGCTCATGATTTAGTGAACATTCCACAGTGCTATGGCAGATCCATTAGTTATCCTCTGGTATTTATTCTTGCCTTCTTCTTTGTCCCTTCCTTCACCCTCTGCCAAGAATGTGGATGTGATGGCTGGAGCTCCAGCTGCCATATTGGACCATGAATAGGCGTCACACACCCTGATATGATAGAATAGTGAAATGGAAGAATCTGGTGTCTATAAACTGTGTAGACTACTTACTTCCAGAGTTTTACATAAGAAAGAAGAAAAAAACTTCAATTTTGTTTAATTAACAAAAAAGAACACCCAGACCTACCCCCTGAGATTCAGATCCTGGATGCTGAATGCCTGTTTCTAGTTTTCAGTAGCATTATAAATTCTTTTCAGTAGTAACCACTGTGCTTATACTTCCTTTGCAAATCTTACAAAGTGAGACACACTGCCAGGCACATATAATTAACTAGCAAACACTTGGTTGATTGAGCAATTGATTGATTAGGTTGACTATCCTGTTTCTGCACAAAGAAGGTGAATTACATTGTTGGAGTCAGAAGTTCTGAGACTTAGTTTTGATTTTGTCAGTAGCTAGCTCTGTGGAGCTAACTGAGGTCCACTGTAGAAGGACAGTTTTTAACTAGAGGACCTCCACACTCTACCCATTTCTAACATACCATGAGGATGACCTTAGTTCTGTGGGGTATTTGTGAGGTGTGAACCTAATTGGTCAGCTCACCTTGTGGCACTGCTGATTGGAGCATGACTAGGAAAGAATTGGGGGCAATGCAACAGTTTAATTGGAAGAAATTTGGTGAACTTGAAGGGTTGCCTTGTCAAAAGCAAGATGAAATTTCAGTTGTGTCATTATATATATTCATAAAGGAAGATGGAGTCCGAAGAAATAATCAGCAAGACTAGACCCAGTGACATGAAAATTCTAGGTTAGGTTATACCTGAAAACTGGCACCTTAGTGGAAAATACATAAATGGTTCCTCTCACCTTACCTTCCTTCTTTACCTGTGGCCTGTCATTCTGAATATCTAATTCAAAAGATGGAATTATGTAGTTACTTCTTAGTAAAACATGTCTTCCACATGCCCTAGGTAGGGACCAGTTCTTTGCAAAGGGGAATTTTGACAGAACCTCAGCCAAAACAGAAATTTTATTAGATCCACTGAAGAGGCAGGCTGCATGCTTCTTCTCTCTCCATACACTGAGAGTGGGGAGGGTGCTCATTGTGATATCTGTTGCCCCTCAAATGATCCCTGAACTCTGAAGTTTCAGTCAAGCAGCATAGATCTCTTAAAGTGATCTGCCCAGTTCTTGTGCTTGGTACCTGCACAGCAGAACGTACCTGTGGATATTCAACTCCCAGAACTGAACAGTGTCTGCCCAATGGGGCTTTGTGCGTAGGTCTAGTAGACATTCTCAGGATGTTGTTATAGCAGCGAAGTCATCATGATTCTAGCATCTTTACCCCTTCTTTTCTTTTACTTTCTCCAAAGTTGTCACTTGGTTCTGCCCCCCAGAATGGGTGTTGAAATGAGCTGAACGTAGGAATGGATGAGACAGTCAAACTGAGTTCCAAATGCAGCCGAGATTGTCAGATGCCTGCTCTTGTTCATTCACCCCAGAAAAGGCATTAGGAACCCAAGTGCATGGTGACGGGTTAGCACTCTTCAGACCAGTGTGAGCTGCGTAAATATGAAGAACATAGATGGGCTTGACGGGTAAATTTCGCAGAAGTTGGAAACTGAGTGAATGAACACCACATGGTCTATTCTCAGGCCACTTATTTTCCATTCTGGTGCCATTAGACAGCAATGACTAGATGGGGGTTTTATCGTGTCAGCCCAATTAGAAAGCCATTTTTAGTTATTGTTAGTGCGTCTCCTTTATTGTGTCATTGATCGACTGCGGTATATACTTTGACAGTGTAGGTAGACAAGGACACTCAATGCAGCCTCCATAGAATGACTAAAGAGCAGTGTCTCATGTGGGACCAAGTGGAATCTGTTTCTATATAAGCCAAGTGAAATTAAGTCTTGCTTATCAACCCTGTTCTATTTTTACCTCTGATTGATTTTTTTAGGAGCAACAACAGTACGGGTGTTAACGAAGCTTTCTTTGAGCACCCCCTAGTTTTGTGACAGAAAGTTAAAGACAGCACCTGATAGTGATATTGGTGTGTAATGGCTTCTGGGTCCCTTTGGCCACCAAGTGAATGTGTAAACACCACAGTCCCTGGTAGGTGCTGCTGTTCTAATGCATTTTAGTCTCCACCCGTTTTCTCTACCAGAATCATGTCCTTTTCCTGTGCGTAATTCCACAATGGTTTTGATTAGTGGCATAATAGCACCAACATTTTCTACTGTTTAATTATTATAATTCTTCAAACACGTGGAACTCTGTAGTATATTAGCCAGAATCAGGTGCTCTGTCTTGGTATTACAATGGCTGTCTGCCATACTCAAGCCAAGTATGGAAATGTGCTCATAAGGAAGAGCTCACTGCATCTGCAGTCGTGCTGTACCTACTGGTGTGAGCCACCCATCAAGGCAGTGAGTCACCCGTGTGCCCACCCTCATGAAGAGACACAGTGCCTTCAGGCCTGGTATCAAGTAAATGGTCCTCCTCTGTATGTGCCACACAATCTACCCTAACTTCTCACCTTGGACTCTTTGATTATACCCCCCCCAAAAAAAATCTGATTTTAGCATATTGACAAAAGGAAAATGTTTTAGTTCACTAGCTGTGGATGCTTTGTGGTTGTGTGAAAATGGGGACATGGTGAGAAGTTTTAAGCAGAGAATGATATAGTCCATATGTACTTTATGAAGTTTGCTTTGAAGAACAGAATTAGAGAGGGGCAAGATCTAAGACAAAAAAAAGTATCGGTTGGGTGGCTATGACTTTACTGCCATGGTCTTTGTAGTGAATAAAAATTCCCCCACAGATCCTATAGGAAATTGCCGCTCTACAGAATGGGATTCTACTTCTTGGTAAGGTCCTGGGAGCTGGGTTTGTTTCATATGGATTAGAAGTCTGTTGCTGGGGCAGTTGTGCCCCAGATGGAAATACGGTCGTTGGTTGCATTTAGGGGTCATGATGTTTGAAAAAATGTACATCTTTAAACACTGGCAACCCACCCAATGTGGGGAGATGTTGTCTCTTGGGAAGGCTCACTGGAGCTAAGAAAAACTAAGGGAACAGCTGGTTGGTGTCTCCCCACTTGCAGAGGGTACACATGCACATTTGCTGAGAGTAGGTTCGGAAAGCATCACCCACATTATCTGAATTGTGTTCTTCCCTCTCCCTATCTCCCTCCATTCCTCACCCTTTCTTATAGTAGAATTTGCACAAGTCAAAAGTACAGGTGATGGAACCGCCTGAGAAGGAGATGCAGAGGATCTGCCTGCCTTGTGGGAGATATAGCACTGTGGGAGAACTGGGACACGTGACTTGGGAAAGTCAGTACGCACTTCTGAGCCTCAATTTCCCATCTAAGAAATACAGGGATTAATATAAAAATAAGAAAATAATTATAAAAATAATGACGACGAGCATTTATTGGGCTCTTCCATGCGCTAACTATTGTTTTAAGCATTTTAAGTGTTTGGATTCATGTAATCCTCATAATAACCTATGAGGTAGGTATGATTATTATCTCCATTTTGCAGGTGAGAAAGTGGTGGATCTGGATATGAATCCCAGTCGTCTGGCTTTAGTGCAGAGGCCAAATGCTTAGCCACTATGCCCTTTTTATAAAGTTCTAAATTATGTGAGTTTAGGATAGAAAAGCAGTTTACCTTGCAACCTTTCTAAAAACCACTTGGCCAGATGGAGATAGAAAAAGCAATTTCTAAAAACAACAATGATAAATCAGTGATGAAGGGAAGGATTATGTAATAAACGGTGCTAGGACAATTGGTTAGCTACTTGGAAAAAATATCAAAGCAGTTTCAATCCTCATCTCATACAGTTTGCCACAATATATTCCAAGTTTATTAAATAGATTAATGGGAAAAGAAGAAAATAGAAGTGAGAATCAAACTTTTGTCTGGGGGAGGACTGTAATAGCTCGAAACAATGGAAGAAATTACTAAAGTTGATAGTAGTTCCAACTTCAATAAGTTAGAAATCCTACATCAGAAATAAAAAGTCAAAACAACGAATTTGAGAAAGTACCACCATGTAATATTTTTATATTTAAAAATATAAAAAGAATAAGAAATACAAAGACTCTGATAAATGGGCAAAGAATCCATACAATGCCTTAATAAATACTTGGGAAATGTTCAACCTAAGTAATAACTTTAGAAATTCTAATTTATAAATAAATGTCATATGAATATCATTATATATGTACATACATATTATATATAATGTACATTATATATATAATATGTAATATATATATAATATGTATATATAATATGTATATATATATACAATATATATATATACATATTATATGTATACATATTATGTATATATACATATACATAATATGTATATATATAATATGTATATATATATGATATATATATAATATGTATATACATTACATATTATATATATATATTACATATTATAATGCATACATATCACACATTTCCTAGGTCTATAGCTGCTGAAAAGACTTCGAAGTGACACCACAGTAGCAGTGAACAAACCTAGCATCCAGATCTTGGTCTCTAAATATTATTCTTCATTAAAAGAAATCAAAGGCAAAGTAACCAAAAGAGAAGCCTGCCACATCTGGTGCCAGAAAGTAGTGCTGGTAGAATGATAGGATGTGTCAAAAGACACAGAAGTTGCTTTAAAGGGACTCCACTGGCTAAATCAGAGACAATTTTAGCTTCAAAATAAATGATATTAGCAGATAAAATAAGAATCTATGGCTCTATACTGATATGGGTAAATTAATGAGTAAATAAATGGGGGAAGAATGAGGACAACTTTTCCTTTTAACAGAATACTAACTAACAAATGTGGAAGGAATGATGCAGTTAGAAGGTTACCACCCAGCCAACATCCCATTGCTTCAAACAAGAAATGTCAATCTATGTAAAACCTAGCAGGTGAATCTTTAATGAGAACAGGGATATTCACATAGTCTCAAAGTATCTCCCTATAAATTACTTGTTGGGTAAATGGTAAACTTACAGTGGAAAACCTGGATACCACCTTAACAAAATGTTCAAGGTTAAATAATCTCACCACTCATGGGACAGATCAACATTATAGACCCCCTGATATGATACCCTGAGTTGGATACAACACCACTTCTGTGTATTCCTGCTCAAAATGCATAACCTTCATCTAACCATGAGGAAATATCAGACAAACCCAAATTGAGGGACATTCTACAAATATCCTGGCTTGTCCTTTTCAACAAATGTCATGGTCATGAAAGATAAAGAAAGACTGAGAGAACTGTTCCATGTTAGAGGAAGCTACAGAGATATGACAACTAAATGTGATACATGATCTTGGATTAGATCCTGTATTACAGGGTTTGATTGATCTATCTATCTATCTATCATCTATCTATCTATCTATCTATCTATCTATCTATCTATCTATCTATCTATCTATCTTTCTTTCTATCTATCTATCTATCTATCTATCTATCTATCTATCTATCTATCTATCTATCTATCTATCTTGCTATAAAGAACATTGGGTGAAATTTAAGGTCTCCGGATCAAATACAATGTTTATCAATGTAAATTTTATAACTTTGCTAATTATGCTTTGTTCTTACAAAATACATACTGAAATATTTAGCTATAAAGGGATATGGCCTTTGTTACTTACTCTCTGATGACTCAGAAAAACAATTATATATATATGTATATATTAAATATGTATATATGTATTTCTATCTATCTATGTTGATAAAGCGAATGTGTTAACAGTTGGGAAATCTGGGTAAATGTCTATAAGACTACCTTTCGCTAGTCCTGTAACTTCTTTGTGAGTTTGAAATTTTATCAAAATAAAAAGTTAAACAATAGCAAGTGCCCCATTTTGCCTCTAGAATGAACGAGGATAAAGGATAGGAGAAGCAGGATGTGAGGATAAAGCAGGAACTCCTGAGCCCTGTCGGCACAAACAGCTTGATCCAACTTTTCTGGAATGCAATTTGGCCATTTGTATTGAGAACTTTAAAAATATCCATAACTTTTACCTCCACTTCTACTAAATATATATATATATATATATATATATATATATATATATATATATATACACACACACATATATATACACACACACACACACAAATATGTTATTGCATTGTTATTTTCAAAAATAAAAAAAATTGGAGACAGCCTAAATATGCAACAGTGGGGACTAGTGTGACCCTGCCCATTAACTGATGTTTCTGAGGAGTTTTTACCAGTATGACCATATGCTTACCTCTGAATGTCCTGTGAAAGACCAAGTACAACATACATACAGTAAAATCTCTATTACATTCAACATATTTGTTAAAAAATATGGAAGAAAATAAGTCAAAATCTTAAAGGCATACTTTTAAATGTAGCATTTTCCCTTACTTTTGAATAGTTTTTAAGAATGTCACATTTTTTATCACACGCAAACATTCTAAAGCCAGAAAACAGTAACAGTGATTAAAGCAGCAATGAGAGTTTGAGCCTTTACGTAAGCACACGAAGACAGTCCAGTGCGTGGACAGTCCTGCCTCCCAGCAGCCGTGAGCAGCCCACTTGGCCTTTGGGAAAGGGATGAAGATTGAGAGGGAAGATGAGTTGTTGATGTCAGATGACGACATGCAGAGTGGCCCTCCTATGGGTCGTGGTGGGTACTACACAATCTCATTTAATTCCCCAGTGGATGAGGAAACTGGGTCTTGGAGAGATTAAATAATTACCCAAGGTCAACATCTAAGAGTTCAAATGAGGTAGAGCGACTCCAAACACCTGTGCTCCTACTTCCAGCCCTGACCAGCCCCCAGGCCATGCCTGCTGGGTCCTTCCGCTCCTTCCACTTCCTCCTCCCTGCCTTGGCTTCCTCAAGCTTATTATTAAATAATAAGCATATATTTTTTTTATTTTGTGGGAATTCTCATCCATAGTGGCCTAGGGTAAAGTAATATGTTTGTTTGAATGTCGGAAGCATTAACATATCACCTACTCCACTTCCAAAGGTGAATTCCTAAAACCATCAAGAAGTAAGGAACCCATCCTGTTAGAATGGCACTGACCCTGTGTCTGTTCTCTATCACCTCAGAAGCCTTGACTGTAGAGGACACTGTAGGGGAGAGATTGAGTTTGACATCCAGAGCACTTTCTAATAGTAAGAGCGGATAAACAGAAATAAATTACACAGAGATACCATTCACTCTCTCCAGAGAGCCTTCAAAACAAATGCCTCCCATTTGGGCATCTCTTTTTGGTGTTCAAAGTGCTGTCACCCAGTCACCTCATCAGGTCTCACAGAACATCAGGAGAGAATGACAGGGCAAGAATCATTACCCTTAGAAGGAGAAACAGAGGCTCAGACAGAGTATAATACATTCCTCTGATCATTGGTAATTAATCAGTCTTCTGACTTCCAGACCCTCATTCCTTCTACCCTTGGAGTTCCTTGTTATCCCACCCAGGACAGGAAGATGAGCTAGATTACTCCAACAGTACTCCTGCCTTGACAGCTTAAATTTATCTCAAGTAGGTGGGTTCTCCTTGGTTATAAGCTTTTCTCCTGAAGGTTACCTCCCACTAGGAAAAAGATTCATACAAGGGAGAAAGTAGGTGGAAGCCCCACTGTGGCCCCCTTAATCCATCCTATTCCAGAAGAGACTGCCCTGAAATGAAAGCGCCAGCATCACTGTGATTTGACCTGTGTTGATCAGCACACACTGATACTACTGGAATTGAGGAGAGCTAAAAAGGAGGGAAAAGCTTGCCACGAGTTGAGACAAGAGACTTCATCTCTGTGGTATTGGTTTATTAGGATCATTCAGCTTCTATCTGGCAGACTGGGCAAATTTTTTTAAGAGAGGAATTGTACTGATATGAGACAAAAGTGGGCTTTAGGGTCTGACAAATCAGGGTTCAAATGCTGACTTTGTTTCTTAGTTGCGTGACTTCCAGCAAATTCTTTGACCTCATTGAGTCTTAGTTTCCTTAGCTATAAAATAAACATAGTAATAAACCATCTCATGGTATGATTGCAAGGATTAATGAGATGGCAACTACCAAAGTCCTACCACAATCGACTTTCAGCCATTTTATTTCACTCCTAAATTAAGCAGAAAGGTCATATTTTAGGGTTCCCACTGTGCGTTCAAGAAAGACAAGCCCATGATTCATTTTTAAAATGTCCTAAGCTGCATCTCCAGGGCCTCTTTCACTTCTTCCAAGCTGCACCCCCATAGATCTATAAGAATACTTCAGGGATGAGACATCCAGAGCTCAACTCAGGGACTCTTACACATGCTTCTGAGCTGGTAGTAGCCACTCACAGGCCCCAGCCTTATCTGAAGATTATCTAGGGGATGGCAGTCATAGTGTTTCAGTCCCCGAAGGCCAGAGTATGACTGTGACCACCTGCCATCAACCTCACTCACCCAACAGCCTCATTGTGGCTGCTGGGGTTTCAGTCTGGGCTCTACAGTTGGACCTGATGATTTATGTCCCCTAACCCAGTGTTCTGCACCCATAGGCCTGAAGCCTCCCACCTGCCAGAAGTCGCTGGGAATTAAAATCACCAGTAAAAACAAACAAATACATTTTATTATGTTAAAATCCGCTTCCTTCCCCTTGAAGAGAGTATCCAGCGGTGACTTGCCCTAGACAGCCTATCCCATATTGAGCATATTAGCTAAAAAAAATGATCTGAGTTGTAGAAACATCACAGGTATAAAAGAAGGAAAGGTATTTTTCTGTGGTCAGCAACCTATCAGACAGAGCAAGATGTCCATATGTTGGATCCTCCTGTGCCTAGAGAGCAAGTCTGCACTGTTCTCTTCTTCCAAATGCATCTCCATGTGCATGACACATGCAAGAAGGGTCCAGGGATAGAGACCCATCTCTGCCACTTGCGTGCTGGGTGACCTGCTCCTCTGAGCGTTTGCTCCTCAGCATCAGAGTCTCATTTGTAGAGGGATGACACCTGCCCAATGTCATCCCAGGTTATTGTGATGTCAGATAAAGCAAAGCGAGTGAAAACCCATGGTAAATTCTAGAGTAGAGATTCAGAATGAAGTAAGTTGTCACAAGTTTCACCAAAAAGAAAACATGAGAGTAGCATAGATGCCTTTGCCCCCCAAAATAAGGCTGGAATGAAATCAGGGTGGATGCAAAGGCCATTCAAGTACGAAAGTTTGAAAGTAGCAGGAAAAGCTGTAAGACTTAACAGAGGGAAGCCTCAAAAGCCTTGAAAGGAAGTGTAAAACCACTCCAAAAAATAGATAGATAGATAGATAGATAGATAGATAGATAGATAGATAGATAGATAGATAGGAAGGAAGGAAGGAAGGAAGGAAGGAAGGAAGGAAGGAAGGAAGGAAGGAAGGAAGGAAGGAAGGAAGGAAGGAAGGAAGGAAAGAAAGAGAAAGAAAGAAAGAAAGAAAGAAAGAAAGAAAGAAAGAAAGAAAGAAAGAAAGAAAGAAAGAAAAAATAGATAGATTAAAAAACACACACACACACAGAAAACTCCAAGCATCCTCTTTATTTCTCAGTGACAGTTTCCCAAACTATTTTAAGCCACATTGATCCTCAAGGGAAAAAAACACCACCGAAGCATGGATGGAGAAATTTCATTTCCCTGCCACTGCTGTGAAAATACCCCTGTGCTAATTTAAAGATCTAGAATTTTCTAATAAAAACAACCAGA